>JAESUZ010000944.1:0-219707 GCA_017311185.1 Proteles cristata cristata
CTCTAAACCCACTTGCCATTTTAATCGCCAAATACCCAGTGTTCTGATAAGCCCAAGCAGACTGAACCCGGAGCCGGCAGTGCCCACGCCTTTCTGGGCTGTGGACTTAGTTCGTGTATGTGTGCACGTGCACACGCATCAGTGCTGGATGGGGGCCTCCCTCTGCGGCTCATCCGCACACAAAGGAGGCACGTCCGGAGCTCATATGCAGCATAGGCTCTGCGCTCGTGGTTCATCGTATTTTTCCTGCCGCCCTGTGATGTTTCCCACCTACATTGTCATTGGGACAGGTGTTGTTTGTTTTTTTTGTGTTTTTTTACTATTTACTTATTTTTCAGAGAGAGAGAGAGAGAGGAGGAGCTAGGGAGGGGCAGAGAGAGAGGGAGACACAGAATCTGAAGCAGGCTCCATGTTGTCAGCTGTCAGCACAGAGCCCAGCTCGGGACTGGAACCACAAACCTTGAGATCATGACCTGAGCCAAAGTGCTTACCCAACTGCACGCCCCATCCCGCCCTGGCCGGCGCCCCCATGCCACTCTTTGTTAAGCCAGGGCACTTCTGAGGCCGCACTCCCAGTATTGCTGACGCCTGCCAAGTCCGGGGTCCCTACGGAAGGCCGCCGGGCCGGGGCTTCACGTGCAGGGATTGCCTTCAGCTTTAATGTCAGTCCTGGGGGTACGCGCTCCTGCTCCCCTGTGTAGCCAAGGTCATGGTCCTGGAGAGCTTAACAGGACGTTGCCCCATCCGGGCACTGACTTCTCTCCACCCGGCTCTGCCGGCTCCCAGTGGGGTGGGAGAGTGTAAAGTGCCCAGGACACGTGGTACGGTGTGGGGGAGTTCCTCCAGGCCGCTTTCCATACGTGCTGTTCCTTGTTGCAGCAGAGAGAGCTAAAAATCCTACCTGGACGTGAGTGTTCAGACTCTTTAATCGTCATTTTGGTTTGTGCGTCTGAGCGCTGTCTTCCCGGGTGGGGCTGGCCCAGTGGCATGTGGGGGTCACGTTGGCTGCCTGCAGGACCCTGCGTGGGTGCGAGCAACCCGGCAGCTCTGCCGTGCACAGTGGTTTCGCCGGGGCAGGGCCACCCGTTGTACCCCTGCAGAGCCATCCCTATACTTTTCCCCAAATATAAGATGGGGGACAGACCATCTTTGCCACTCAGATCGGACCATATGGTGCCCCTCACTTCAGCAGGAAGGCCAAGTTATATGTTTCGGGTTTTTTGGTTTTGGGTTTGGGTTTTTTTGCCCCTTTAAAAAATAATCATTTAAAGGGCCTGTGGAAAAAGAGAGTGGGGAGTTCGTGTTTAATGGTCAGAGTTTCAGTTGCGTAACATGAGAAGGTTCTGGAGATGGGCGGTGGTCATGATTGCCCACAAGGTGAATGCACTTAATGCCACAGAATGGGTGTGCTTGGGAATGTGTAAAATGATAACCCTTGCTACATATATCTTGCCATATTTATTTTATTTAAAAAAATTTTTTTTAATCTTTTTATTTGAGAGAGAGAGAAAGGGGGGCACTTGGGTGGTTCAGTCGGTTAAGTGTCTGACTTAGGCTCAGGTCATGATCTCACGGTTGGTGGGTTCGAGTCCTGCGTCGCGCTCTGTGCTGACAGGTAGCTCAGGGCCTGGAGCCTGTTTCGGATTCTGTGTCTCCCTCTCTCTCTGACCCTCCCCTGCTCGCTCTCTCTCTCTCTCTCTCTCTCTCTCTTTCTCTTAGAAAGAAATAAAACATTAAAAAAAAATAGAGACGCCCCTTTCTTGCCATATTTGAAAAAAATGACTTATTTGCATTTTGGTCATATTCAAGTCAGGTTACTCTCAAAAGACTTAGTTTTTCTGACATCCCTTTATCTGTTTTAACTTTTAATGGCTAATTCTGTGTAGAGCATACGTTTTAATCATGCAGTTCGGTACCAGGCGTGAGGCTGCATAGCTTCTGTGAACCTAAGTCTTTACACTGGAAAATTGCAGACTCGGAAGCACAGGCTCTCACGTGGGCCCTGAGAATCCTGGTGAAGGTGAAGGTGAAATGAGCTTCACTCCGAGGGGCCAAGTCCTACCTATCACTGTGTGGTGACCAGGACTCACCAGGAGTAGTTCTCCTGCCCCAGGTCTTAGAAACCCTCTCTCACTCGATGCGAAATCAAGTCTTCCCCACACAGGTCACTTGTGTGAGACCCCAGGGCCCGTGGCAGCAGCCGGAGTGCCAGGCCGGGTCAGCTAATGCGTGTTTGCATGCCTCCTGTGTGCCCACAGCAGGAGCTCATCGAGAGCATCAGTCGCAAGCTGCAGGTGCTCCGCGAAGCCCGGGAGAGCCTCCTGGAGGACATCCGCGCCAACAGCGCCCTGGGGGACGAGGTGGACGCCATCGCCAAAGACGTCTGCAAACCCAATGAGTTTGACAAGTTCCGGATGTTCATTGGAGACCTGGACAAAGTGGTGAACCTTCTGCTGTCGCTGTCGGGCCGGCTGGCGCGGGTGGAAAACGCCCTCAATAACTTGGATGACACTACTCCTCCTGGCGATCGGGTAGATGCCACGTGTCTGACCTGAAAGGGGAGCGGGGGGAGGGGGGCGGGGGGAGCGGTGGGAGCGGTGGGGGGACTATCAAGAGGTTCCTCGTGGGTGTTGTGGGTTGATGCCTTGAAGCCTTACACAGTTCGTGCGGCGGCCTGTCCGCCCCATAGTGCAGCCGCCTTTGGGTGCCCAGGGCTGTCCCTCTCTTGGCTGGTAACTGAGGGAGACAGGTGCCGGGGAGGTGGGTGGGGCCTGACAGGCGTTGTCAGGGGACCACGGGGCAGCTGTGACATTCCAGAAGAGCCGCGGGCTCCTTTTCACATCGTTTTGTCTGTTCCCGCCCATCATCACTAAGAACTTTCCCCGAGAACCCGCCTGACTTGTCCTTAATAATCCAAAGCGCACTTCTGGGGTCCGTTCACATCCGTTTCCCTTCGGGCCATGACGACTTTGCCTCTCCTTTCCGCGAGAATCTGTGCCTATGACACAGAGGGCGGGGTTGCGCAGGGGCGGGCAGGGGACCTGACGGGGGGCTCAGTCCCGGACGCCGCAGACCAACACCAGTTTCTGCTCCGGGACGGTGGCCACTCGCTTCGGCGCGCGCTCTGCGTGCGGGCATTTTGCGGAGAGTCGCCGCACGCTGGCTTCCCATGTGGCTGTTGGTAACTTTCGTGGCCACGCCACATAGTGGCAGGATGAGAGCCGCGGTCCTGCTGCCCAGGAGAAAGTCACACCGGGAAACAGGAGCCTGGCGTCCCCCAGCCGACACTAGAAGTCTTAATGTGTTCATCTCTTCCTTTCTTAGCCCTCGTTGAACTTAGACGGCAGGGACCATTGCGTGTGTGTTTTGTGCGGAGAGAGCGGTTGTGAGCGCCATATTTTGGGAGTGGGGTTGTCTGTGGCCCCCCGAGCAGGAGCCCGGTCAGGAGCCAGGAAACCTCCCCCGTGGCCTGCGTCTGATCTGCCCGTCCTTGCTCCCTCCCGCGTGACCTGCAAGCACGCCCGGGGCACTTCCTCCTGCAGATGGGGGGTCACAGACCCTGCTCTGCAAGTTCTTTAGGATCCGTGCCTTTTGTAGAGTTTGTCATCATGTCACGGGCAGGCCTCTGACCCGCACAGGGTCCCTAAGTCCTGCACAGCTTCTTAGCGTCCTATTCTGCCCTTGGACAGCTCCTCTCATCGTGGCTGCTCCTCTGAGGCGCTCAAGGCCGGTGGGAAGAAATAGGGGGCGGGACCCGTCACAGAAGGGCTGGGGCTGGCCACAGCCACCAAGGGCATCCTGCCCACACCCCAAGCATCACCTCTGGTCCCTAGCTTGGCATCTGGGTCTGCCCTGACCTGGCCCGCGGGGTGAGCCCCTGTCCTCACCGGGCTCGTCTCTCTCTCTCTCCACAGCAGTCGCTGCTCGAGAAGCAGCGGGTCCTCACCCAGCAGCACGAAGACGCCAAGGAACTGAAGGAGAACCTGGACCGCCGGGAACGCGTCGTGTTCGACATCCTGGCCGGCTACCTCAGCGAGGAGGGCCTGGCCGACTACACGCACTTCGTGAAGATGAAGTCCGCCCTCATCATCGAGCAGCGCGAGCTGGAAGACAAGATCCGCCTGGGCGAAGAGCAGCTCAAGTGCCTGTGGGACAGCCTGCAGCCCGAGAGGGGCAAATAGGTGACCCTCCGGGCTCCGATCCGGGCGCATGCCCAGACCCCAGCCTGTATTTATACCCGCGGTGCGTGTCCTCCAGGGGCGAGATGGCTGCTTTAGAGAAGCAATAACCTCCATGTGTGTTTGCGAGGATTTATTTAATGTTTGTCAGCCTCCCTTTGAACGCTGAGCAGAAAGTCTCCCCGTCAGCCATTTTGCTTTGCAGGTTCCCACATGTGGCCCCAGCCTCCGGGGGGTGGTGGGAGCTCACAGTGTAGACTGTGGGCTCCACTCGTATAGTGCATGCAAGTGGTCCTTCTCACTGGTAGGTGTGCCCTTCCTCCCGTCTTCACATCCTGAACCAACCCCCCGGGAGGCAGCCCGAGTGAGTCTCGAAGGTGCGTGAGAGGGGAGACCCTGGCTCCCATCTTGCCTGCGATTCCCACGGGGCTTGGGCTGCCCCGATGTACCCCCTTCGTCCAGTGGTGCGGACGCTTCCTCGTCCCTCGTTCATGGTCTCCCAGCAAAAACCACGATGGTGTGATGATGATTTATTAACATTTTGGAAAGGGGAATGGTTTCCAAGTGGCTAAAAACCCACTGTGAAATGAACGACTCATGTGCCCTGAAATCACCACGTAAAGAAATAGCGTGCGTGCTTCAAATACTCACATAACACGGGAGCTTAGTCCTGACATCACAGTCGGAGTGATCCTTCCCTGCAAATGAAATTCCTTGGGTAATAGTGTGTCCAGTAGTAGTAACGTGCTCGGTAGATATTTGTTTCATGGGACCAACAGCGTATTTCTGAAAATTTTTCCATAACACTTATTTTGTGTGCATATGGTTGTTAGTGACACTGGGCTACATTTCTCTCTTTGAATCTAGCACCATGGGACAGGGTTACTTCCCGTTTACTTGTAAGAATCTTTGCTCTGCTTTCTCAGAGGCCTTGTGGACTGTGACAGCTCCCAAACCCGATCTTTCCTGCCGCAGAGTTTTAGATTCCATGCCCTTTTTATTAGTGGAAATTGCAAGCTTCTCACGAGAGCCGGTTCGCTAAAAAAAAAAACCCCGTCGTGCTGTCAGTTACCAGTGGACAAGCCACAGACTGGGTGGAGAGATGTGCGCCTCACGTATCTGACAAAGGATCTGTATCTGGAACGTATAAAGAACTTCCAGAAGGCAACCGTGAGAGAACCAACGGCCGGTTAGTACGCAGGCCAGAAGCGTAACTTGGTGGTACACCAATGAGGATGTGTGCTGGGAAGATGTTCAGCCACCAGTGGCTTGCTCGTATACTCCATTTAACCTCTGCCAATGCGACCTCCACAGCCACTCATCAGATTAAACGCATGGTAAATGGCAGGACAGCCCTTTGGACGATGTCACATCGAGGTGATGTTCAGACATTCGTTTGTTCGAGGGGACATTTGGAGCCTCGTTTCCCCATTCCCATAAAAGTTTTCCAACAGGTGGAGGGCACGACTCTCTGTCCATGGGGACCGCTGCCTTACCAGAACGCATGTGCACACAAATGTCTTAACGGACCGACATCTGTACTTGATGAGCCAGCCTGGGGGAGCAGGACCCCTGAGCCACAGCTCTGGCATCTCTCCACCCCACGGGGGGGCCAAACTGGCACGCTTCAGGAACGCACGCAATAAACCCTCTTTTTGGCAACCCACTCATGCCGGAAAGGTCAATGCCTTTCCAGAAGTTTCCATTCCTGTTAAATTAAGCTATTTCTGACTTGAAAAAACAACAACAAAACCCATCCTGCCAATGGAGTGTCCTCCCTCCGTCCTGGTGTGGTCCCTTCCTGTGAAAACTGGTCACTTCAGAGGAGGCGAAGCCAGCCATCCACGGACCTCCGTCATTCTCCCGTAGGGAGACAAACACAGTAATTTCAGTGTGTTTTGCTTTTAATTTAGACAAAGCGTGTATCTGTGAGTCTTTCCCTTCGAATACAGTATTGTGGGTCATTTTGGTGATATATCTGTAAAATGTGAATAACAGAAGGTATGTGTCTATACCCAGGCTCTTTAGGTCTTTGGAAGACTTTCTCTTATACATAGCAATATACATTCCTCTGTCACCTTGCAGCAAAGCACATGTAACCACTGTCCTGGGCATCCCCCTGTTTGCTCCCTAAACGTCTAGTTAGCAGGGACCCAAAGATCCCGTGAGTCAGTGTACATATCTTTGTGTATAGCTGTGTCATTGCATACAGCCACAACCTGGTGCTAATGCTTTCCCCGCAGCACTCTTCGGTGGCGGCCGATTCCTCCCCCTCTGACAGCACGGCTGTGGGATGCTCTGTATAGTGAGATTTCAGTCAGGGGCGTTGCGTGTGGCTTTTATCCTGCAGTCCCACGTGGAAGATGCGGACCTACTTCATGCTCGACACTTACCATTTACTTCTCGTCTTGTCGTCCTGCTTGACTTTAACAGAATAAATTGTGTCTTTGAGTGAATGGAGCATGTCTTTGACTTACCTATGGCCTGTTTTTTTTTTAATCAGATTATCCTCACCGTTGGTCAAATTCTTAAGCCATTGACGAATTGTGGGGTTGATTATTTGTTTGTGTGTAACTTCATGCCAGCCTAGCTAGGGCTGATTGATTTGCAGTCAGGACACAGGTTGTATCAGTTAGCAGTGGCCGTGGTTACGCTGTGTAACAAGCAACTGTGAGATCTCAGTGTGTGGTAAAGTATTTCTTTAGCTCATGATTGCACAGACCATGATACTCTGCTCCATGTGTTTCTCCTCCTTCTGGAACCAGCAGCCTGGTGGGTACACGGGAGAACAAACTGGGACACAAAGGTGTTTTTCCACATGGCTGATTATGTCACCCCGCTAACCTTCCATTGCCAAAGCAAGCCTCGCAGCCAGGCTCAGAGGGGTGGTAGGGTGTGCCCCAGCTCTTCGGTGGGAGAAACCAGGACATCACGTGTCAGAGTGTGGAAACCGGGTGTGAAGAATTCATGCCGTGGATGTGCTACATCCCCACAGCAGCATCTGCTGTTATGGGGAAGCACTCAAGCCCCGTGGCCCCAGAAGCCAAGTCCCCAGGGCCAGGCCGCCTCTGCCTCTCCCTAGCCACATGGCCCTGAGCAAGGTACTTGTCCTGGCTGAGCCTCTGAGTGTCATCCTCCGTCACTGGAGAAGGAAGGCCTGGGGAGCTCAAGGGAGCCGATCCATGTTCTCCATGTGCTCAGAGGCGGCGCCCCGTGCAGACAAGCTTGCGGAAGTGTTTGCTCTTCTGTTTGCATCACCCCCTCTGGTCCTGGAGGGAAAGGCCTTCCTGGAACGGATGTGCTGGAGCCACGGCAGGAGTGCAGATTTCCGTTGCTTGGGACGATGAGAAGGGGTTCTCTTCGGGAGCAGCTTTGTGGGGCCTCAAGGCAAGACAGGAGTGGGGAGAGGCCATTTAATAAAAGTTATTTAAGGGGCACCTGGGTGGCTCAGTCGGTTAAGCATCGGACTTTGGCTCAGGTCATGATCTTGCGGTTCATGCGTTCGAGGTCCACATCGGGCTCTGCGCTGACAGATCCTCTGTTCCCCCCTCCCCTGCCTCTCCCCTGCTCTATCTCAAAAACAAACATTAACGAAAAAGCTTTTTAACAAATAAAAATTATTCAAGATTAGAGTGAATATTTACTGAGGGAAAAATTCACAAGTTAGATTTTTTTTAAAGAGGATGAATACCACACATCTCATTTTTACTTCTGGCTTCTGCCAGGCGACCCCAGCCTGCCTCATGTGAGTTCTGGAATGGTGAAGAGATTCAGAAATGGGGGCAAAGCAAATGCATTCTGAGGCTGCTGCTGCGGCACTTAGCAGGGCAGTTCCACTATCTGTCTGCTGTGTTCCGTGACCCGCTGATGTCAGCATGCAGGGTTTGATGACATTGGTGATGGTGTGGCCTTTGGTGTGGGCCATCACACTTGTGCAGGAGGAACTGCGTGGGGTTCCCTGAGGCAGCTGGGGACACAGGGACACTGGACACTTGCTCCGTTCTCAGACCTGTCTGCGGGGGTACCACAGGCCTACCTACAAGCACAGATGTTCTGAGAGCCTGTTTCATGCACTTCTCGTTAAGAGAAGAAAGCAATGCCTCTGTTTGTGTCTCTCATTCATGTGTGCTGCATCTTGAGTCCTGGTGGCCCACATAAACATCCCAGTCAACCCAAGCTGGAGAGTGTGCCCCATCTGAGTTCCCCACCAGGTGCCCCAGAGGCCTGTGGTCATTCCAGCAACACCTGACACAGGCAGGTGGAGAGGAATGGCTCAGTAGACCTAACGGAACGCGATGACTATGTCTTGGCAAGTTTCACGAAAGCATGGGGCTATGCTAGCTTAAATCTGGTTATCAGATCAAAGATGAAGCCTACTAGATGGCGTTATCTGGCCCAGCAAGGACCATGTGGAGGGATGTTCAGGGCCGTCAGTCGTAGCTCACTAAACCTTCAGCCCAAGGAGTGCAAGCCAGGGTTCTGTGCATGTTTGTGGTTCTTTGCTCGGTCCCTGGTATGAGTAGGCGCTTAATTTCTACACAAGCATCGAATGAGCGAAGACCTAAAACCGACCACACAGAATGGATCACCCAGCAGCACTGTCTGTGCAGAGCCCAATGTGAGGCTCAAGTTCAGGAACCGTGCAGCCATAACCTGAGCCCATATCAAGAGTCAGACACTGACTGAGCCACCCAGGATCCCCCAATTTAATATATATTTTAATTTTTTTAAATGCTTATTTTATTTTGAGAGAGAGGAAGATTCCAGGATTTTTTTCTAGACATGAAAGTCTTCTAGGCCCTTAGCATGCTCTTTCCCATGTCATGCCTACAGTGCTTAATTCCCTTCCGGTGTAGGTGAAGATGCTATGGCTGGCAGAGGCCTACTACCACGTGAAGTGATGGATTCACACATCTCCTTCCCTTCTCTCTCCTGCCCATTTTTGTCTTCTCCTAAGAAACAGGATTATACTAATCATATGGTTAAAAGTCTTTATTTAGGTCGGTTGGGTGGCTCAGCTGTTTAGCATCTCACTTTGGCTCAGGTCACGATCTCACCGCTCAAGAGTTCGAGTCCCACATTGGGGGAGGGTGAGCCCCGCTTCTCTCTCTCTCTTAAGAAATAAAATAAGATAGGGGTGCTTAGGTGGCTCAGTCGGTTAAGTGTCCAGCTTTGGCTCAGGTCTTGATCTCACGGCTCCTGGGTTCGAGCCCCACCTCAGGGTCTCTGCTGTCATTACAGAGCCCCTTTCAGTTCCTGTCTCTCTCTCTCTGCCCCTCCTCAACCGTGCTTTCTGTCTGTCTCAAAAGTAAATAAAAGCATCAAAAAATTTTAATAATAAAATAATCTTTTTATTTAACAGTGTTGGGAATTTCCCCCTAGATATTTTTCAGCATTGCCTTGAATTACTGTATAATATTCCACTATAAAGTTACAGAGTAGTTTACTAATCCCATCTCAGAATGGGATTTTTCCTATTTGTTCCCAGTCGTTACCTTGGTTATAAAGGTCATTGGCAGTGCGCTTCACTTACATCTCTGTAAGTATCTCTGCTCATTTTGTTGGGCTAAATTCCTTATGGAAATACTAAGCAATTCTGGTGGAATTTTGGCTTCTAGATAAAATCTAGTCCCCTAAGTGCTGGCTAGCTGACATTATGTGATTTTTTTGGTAATCTCTTGTCTACAGAAGCCCCATTTGAAGCTATTCCCAATCTTCGGTCAATTTCTCACAAATTAGGAATCTGGAAGGTTGCCGAGGGGCTTGCGGGAGGGAAAAGATCTCGGACCCCATCCTGCCCCACGGGGCACTCGAAAACAGTTTATAAAAATCGGGTGGGCCAGAGAGTAGAAGAGAAAAGGAGTCTTCGGAATCAAAAACTAAATAGTGGAAAGATTTTTTTCTTCTCTAAAAGGCAAAAAACTACAAACAGCCCAGGTCCTGAGTTCCCCAAGACTTGGGTTCTCCACTGTCCCCCCTGAAACCCGGCAGGAGGGGGGCTGGGGAGCGCGGAGAGGTTGGTTCTTTTAAAAAGTCACCCCCAGGGGCACCTGGGTGGCTTAGTCGGTTAAGCGTCCGACTTTCACTTAGGTCATGATCTCGCGGTTCGTGGGTTCGAGCTCCGCGTCGGGCTCTGTGCTGACTGCCAGCTAAGAGCCTGGAGCCTGTTTCAGTCTGTGACTCCCTCTCTCTCTGACCCTCCCCTGCTCACGCTGTCTCTCTCTCTCCTAGAAATAAATTAAAAACATTAAAAATAAATAAATAAATAAATAAATAAAAAGTCACCCCTGGACAGGACGGGAAGGCTCGTGTCTTCTCGCTGCCTTCCTCTGCCTCTTGTGGGCTGCCAAGGAGAGGGACGGCCAGGCCCAGGGCTATGCCGGCAAACTCAGCTTCTTCCCCTTCAGGACTTTGGTGATGTAGAGGTAGAAGAAATCGCAGTAGAGGACAGTCTGCACTAGGCCTGCCACCGTGGCGATGAGGTCGAAGAAGCCCTCGAAGTGGTAGCGCCAGATCCAGTTGAAGAGACAGAGCGTGCGGTAGACCCCCAGTGCAAACAGGTAGTGGCTGGTGATGGTCTCTGCCTCGCCCGTCTTGCTCACCATGAACAGCTGTGGCAGGATGGCCGCTGACTCCAGGTAGATGGAGAAGGTCCAGAGGATCTCCAGAGGGGTGAAGTCATGGTTGACCAGGAACGCCAGGATGGCTGTGGGAACGACGAGGAACTCCACCCTGAAGGTGTCATGGTTCCCGTCGTAAGTGGCTTTGAACTTGCTGTAAATCATCCAGACTGTGGGGAAGGAACAGGCAATGTAGACTACCTTCATGCACGTGTTGTACAGGGAGATGTAGTTGGTGAAGAGGTCCAGGTAGCAGGCCGTGAACACCACCACACACGAGCTCTTCCCTGAAATGCCGGCACACGAGCGGGACTTCCAGATTTTGAGCAGTAGCAAGATGACTTGCTCTACATGTTACACAGCGACTGCCACTGCGGCGGCTCTCGGGGAAGTGGAGGATGAAGGGTTCCTGGCATCGCTGTTCTGGGACCGCTTCCCTGAGGCCCAGTGGCGGGAGTGGCCCGACGTGGGCCGCTACCTCCGGGAGTTGAGCGGCTGAGGCACGAGCCTGAGCGCTTGGCGGAGGAGCGAGCGCAGCTGCTGCAGCAGACAGGCGACTTGGCCTTCGCCAACTATAAGAGACAACATTTGTCATGTTGTATACATGTGTGTGTATATATATATATATATGTATATATGTGTATGTATATATATGTATGTGTATATGTATGTATATACACATATATGTACACGTATATATGTACACGTGTATATATGTACATACATATATACGTGTACATATATGTACATATATACGTGTATATGTGTTATATATGTGTATATATAAGATGCACCTTGTCTCTCGGGGGCCCTGCTGGCTCGGGGTCCGAAGCAGCCCGTGGTCTCCTCTCCACGTCCAAGTCCCCGTCTTCGTCCAGCTGCGCTCCCAGCCCCGCCCGGCTGGTGGTGTCAGTTTTATGGCCATATAAGCGTATGTGTATGTTTATATGTAATGTAATGTGTACACATGTACACATACACATGTATATATATACATACATGCATGTTATATATACATATGCATGGCACATATATATATGTATATCCTGCATATATTTGTATACATGTCCTTGCCCTTTGCTCCCAACAGATCACAGACTGTATCAGATGAACCTCCAGAGTAGACGATGCCATGTTGTAAGGGGCCTGTGTAGGTACCACACAGGTATTGCTTGCCATTTGCAGCAATGTGGATGAAACTAGAGAATGTTATACTAAGTAAAATACACCAAGTGTTGGGATGAGCACTGGGTGGAAGCCGGTGTCAGTGTCGGAAGCCGATGGGCCGAGTCTGGGCCCGGGACGTCGCCCGAGAGCAGAGACGAGGAAGCGTCGGGCGCGGGTTCTAGCCCGGTGTCGGATGGTGTGAACTTGTTCGCCAACGACGGCAGCTGCCTGGAGCTGTTCAAGTGGAAGATGGAGGAGGAGCAGCGGCAGCGGCAGGAGGAGCCGCCCCCGGGCCGCCACCACCGCATCTGAAGAGGAAGGGTGGCCCGGGCCCTACGCTAAGCTTCGTGGGCAAGCGCAGAGGCGGGAACAAACTAACCCTCATGGCGGGAATAGTAGCCAAGAAGCAGAAGACGGAGGATGAGGTATTAACAAAGGTGACGCGTGGGCCAAGTACATGGCAGAGGTGAAAAGGTACACCATCAGTGCAGCGATGATGGTAAAACTCGGCCCCTGATGAAATGACCCCCTTCCCCCGCCTGCCTCCGGCCCGGACTCTGCGATGTACATAACTATTTAATGCAGCAGCAGGGGCGGCAGCCTTTCCCAAGGACTTCTACACAGAAGGAAATCGAGATGCTTCCCTCAGCTGCGGACGATTCTCCAGGACTTTTTCACCTCGAGCACTTGCCTCTTGAGACTTCATAGAACAGTGGTTTACTGTCCCCTCTCCTCCTACCTCCTCGCTCTCTCTGGCTCTTTCTGTCTTCCTCCCCACCCCCAACCCACCCTCTTAGCCATCACTTCTGGGAAGTAAAGAACTTGACTTAGTGCCGAAAAAAAAGACAAGGAGACTGCTTAAAGAAATTTTATTTGTGAGTAAAACAGGTCACAGCAGAGGACAGAGGCCCCACCCTCCCAAGCCTGTGTCCATACACGCGACTAAACTTCGTGTTGTGATACAAAGAGTTAAAATAAACTACAAAAGTGAAATGAAAGTTGCACGTGAGGGACAAAAGGAAAGGGTAGAGTCCAGGGTCCGCTGAAGTACGGGCTGAGGGCGCAGGGCCCAGACGCCACCATGGCCACAAAATGACGGGGGAGAAAAGCAAGTCGCCAGCAAGCTCGAAGCAGCGATCAGCGCCATGCAGCCAGTCTCAGGCCCTGCCTGGGTGTCAGGAGCGTGGGACCCGGCCGCGGTGGCACCGGGTCCGCCCGGGCAGGCTGGCACCGAGCAGCTCCCGCACGGGGTCACCCACCAGTCCCGCTAAGCAGCTTCACGTGGTTTCTTGGGTCGGAGTTAAGTGAGAATCACCAGGTCGAACAAGGAGAGCAAGTCAGGGTCATAAGCGCCTGGTGGAAGCAGTGAGGGGTGGGACCGCCGGCTGGTATTGGGCCACCTTTCACCAAACCCTGGGAGGGGGGAGGGGTCTTCCAGGCAGAGTTAAAGTAACAGAAGACCCCGTCTCGGTCCAAAACATCCCCCAGAGAAGTGAGCAGAGAGAAAACTAAAAAGTGGCCCATTCACGGTAAAAATCGTAGGGTGAATTGCAAACCTACTGAAGGAAAATTCTAGAGAGGACTCTTCCCCACCCCCACCTTGACATATCTTCCCCACGACAGGAATCTAGAGACCCCAGTGAGTAAGGAACGGGGAGCCCTGAGCCAGTTTCTGGCCTCAGGGTAACGCGACCACGCGTGGGCTGTGCTGGGCGGACACAGGCCCCTCTGCTGTCGGGGCTTCCGGCTCAGCCCTAACCCCCGCTCACGGGCTGTCACGGGGCCCGGCCGTTGGCAGGCACAGGAGTGTTTCCACAGGACCGAGGCTTTGTATCTGCAGAGTGTGCTCGCTCACCCGGCAGGTGCCGCCACCCGGAAACTACAGCTCAGATCCAGTCGCCTGAGACCTCGGGGTGAAGGGGAGACTAGCAGACACACAGCGTGGGTCACTTCACGACAGAAGGAGAGAAAGGTCAAGGCCAGAGCCGGCAGGGCCTCCAACTGTCCAGCCGGAGCCAGGACTTCTCAGCCCGGGGGGAGAGGGGGCACACACACAGGAGGGATGTGGGTCCGTCTCCCCCAGAACCATACTGTTTTACCCACGTGGGCTGTGTGTCAACAAGCCTGTAATCCAAGCCTCAACTAGAAGGAGGTCCTTTCCCATGAATTAAGGGTTTCATTCCTAATGTGTCAGATGCCCATGGGCTTTCACAACTGAATCTTGCCCTTGTGGCTACCGCTTCTGCTAATACCTGCACATATATGTTGCCGTAGCTTTTTTTAATCGAAATTTTTGTTTTAATCCTTACTTATTTTTGAGAGAGAGAGAGCACAAACAGAGAAGGGCAGAGGGAGAAAGACACAGAATCCAAAGCAGGCCCCAGACTCTGAGCTGTTGGCACAGAGCCCGATGCAGGGCTCAAACTCGTGAATCGCAAAATCGTGGCCTGAGCCAAAGTCAGACACTCAACCGACTGAGGCACGCAGGTGCCCTGGTGCTGCCATAGCTTTTAAAAAAATGTCATTACTTCCTGATGGTGTGGGTTAGATACCATTTCTGGGGGACAGGAGAGAAAATGAGTAGGGGACAGGTCTGAATCAGATACATCTTAAAAGTGGACTTTGATGGTCCATTAATAAACATTACTCCCCCACCTCCTAAAACAAAATGAAAACAACAACCAAAATGATAGACAAAGAGGATATATGATGAAGAAAAGAAACCAAAGAGGCGCGGTGATCAGTTACAAAACAAACGTTGCCTTGCCGTTCGGGACCTGGCAACCTAGAACTTGGAAGGTGTGGACAATGGGTGACAGAGCACGCTCAGAGTTTAAGGCTGAGGAGAGGAGAGGGCCTTCAGACCGAGCACCAGACCCGCTAGGTGGCTGAGCGCTCCTGTCTGCCCTGCCCGGGGGCCCCTGCCTAGGGGCACAGCAAGGTCGCTGTGCTAGAGACGAACAGCCTGAGCCTCTGCGCGGCTGACCCAGCAGCTGGGCACCCTCCTGCCCAGACTTCCGTCGAGTTGGAGACTGCGTCACTGGACAGTGGAGGTTTGGTCTTCTTTGTCATGTGCCTTATTGTGGTGAAATAGGACATAATCTTGATCATGTTACCATGATTTAAGGGTACAGTTCAGTTGACGCTTAAAATGTTCGGTCCACACCACCGTCCATCTCCAGGACGTTTTCATCTCCCCAAACTGAAGCCTTGTCTCCATTAAACACTAACTGTCCCATTCCTGTCTTCCCCAGCCCCTGGCACTTGCTGTCCCGCTTTCCGTCCCTGTGAATGGGACTACTCTGGGTGCTGCGTATGAGTGGAATCACAGTATTTGTGACTTGGGGACTGGCTTATTTCAGCATAAGGTCTTCTCGGTTCATCCATGTTGGGACAGGTGTGAGAACTTCCTCGTCAAGGCTGATAAATATTCCATCATGTGGAGAGACCACATCTTCTCTCTCCAGCTGTCCACGGGCAGACATTTGGGTGTCCATCTCTTGGTGAGCATGAAAGCCACTACCTGAACGTGGGGGTGCAGGCATCTGCTGTCACTAATGTTGGGTCAGTGGTAAGAGGTGGGGTTGCTGGGTCACCGGGTAATTCCACATTTCATTTTCTGAGAGTGTGTCGTGTTTTCTCAGTCCCTCTTCTATTGTGTTTTGACACCTCAGCCACACGAGTGTTTGTTTCGCTCACTATCCACAATGAATTGGCTGTTCGTTGCTTTCACATTTTCATGCCCGGTCCTGATCTCTTGTGACTCGGATTCGAGGGGCACCACATCAGTGTTACTCAGCGGTGAAGACTAAGGAAGGGGGAAGGGGCGGGCCCTTCCCATCGGGCCACGTGATCCCAGTTAGAACCCTTTGGGGCTCTCTTCATTCTCCAGCCTTTGTACTGGGACATGGTTGTAACGGCATCGTGATACCACCTCATGGCGGAAGGGGGTGGGGGGAGGGCAGAGGGTGGGTTGAGGTTACTGCTATTTATTTTATTGGTATTTTGTTGCCCTGTTTCAAGTCCGTCTTACATACCCACAGGCCCATGTCTCCTGCGGCTGCTTCTCTGCACGTGTCCACTCAATCCACTTCCCCTTTTCTCTTTTATGTTCTCCAACTAGCCAACATGTGTAGTCCCCAAACTTAGTCTCCTTGTCTGGTGAAAATAAATAAATAAGCTGCCTATCTCTGCCATCCGTTCTACCCTTGGAAATAGAGACTTTCTGGGTGGCTGGGTGGCTCTGTCGTTAAGCATCTGACTCTGGCTCACATCACGATCCCACGGTTCGTGAGTTCGAGTCCCACACCAGGTAAGCACAAGCCTCACTTCAGGGAAGAAGCCCTGGTTCTCTCTCTCTCTCTCTCTCTCTCTCTCTGTCTCTCGTCTCTCGTCTCTCTCTGTCTCTCTCCCCCTTGCTCACTTGTTGCCCCTCCTCTAAAATTAAAATTTTTTAAAAAAGACGTTTTAATCTGAACCAAAGACACAGTGGAACTCAAGCAATAGGCAAGCGTCAGGTACACGTTGCACATGGCAAGCCGGCACGTGCTTGAACACTGCATCAGAAGGTTGCCCATCTTGGGGAAAGCATATTTCAGAGTTCATAAAGCTCTGTTAAATGCAAAGGAGGGAAGTCACATTCAGGTTATGAGCCAGAGACTAGTAAGAATAGTTGTGTCTTAAGCTTTGCGAGGCCAGAAAACAACCAGAAAACTACAATTAGGCTCATTCTTAAAGCGCCCCTTGCACCTAAGGTTCCTTTGCACTGAGCACACATCATGATTCCATATACACAATAATCAAAAGCAAAACAGACGAGCAGTAATAAGTGTTACAAGGAAGTGGAGAAATTTGAGCCCTTAGACATTGCTGGTGGGATTAGCAAATGGTGCAGCTACTTAAGATAACAGTTTGGTGGCCCTCGAAGTGTTAGAGAGAGAGTTACCTCATGACCCAGCAATTCCATTCCTGCCAAAGAGAAATGAAAACTCGTCCACACAGAATCACACATTCATGTTCAGAGTAGCATCATTCATAGCCCAGAAGGGAAAAAAACCCAACTGTCCATTACCTGCTAAATAAAGCATAGTGTATCCATACAGTAGAGTATCATTAGGCCATGAAAAGGGATGGAGTACTAATATATCTGTGGATGAACCCTCAAAACATTATGCTGAGTGGAAGCAGCCAGACCCAAAGGCCACATATTGTAGGATTCTGTTCATATGAGATATTCAGAAGTGGTGAATCTGTAAACATGGAGAACCAGGAGGAGGGGGGGAGGGTTTCCGCCCTACATTTTAATTCGGGTTTTTTTTTTTTTTTTAATGTTTATTTTGGAGAGAGACAGAGTGCAAGTGGGGGAGGGGCAGAGAGAGAGACACACACAGAATCCAAAGCAGGCTCCAGGCTCCGGGGCTCGAACTCTTGAATTGTGAGATCATGACCTGAGCTGAAGTCAAGAGTCGGACGCTTAACTGACTGAGCCACCCAGGTGCCTCAAGATTCTTTAATTTCTAAAAATGACTTGATACTCGATACTGTCATTAAGTGCATACGATGATGGCATTTTTTGCTTACGTTTGATCTTGCTTTATGCTTCCATTTATACTATCAGAGTTTGCATTTAGAAATGACATAATAGTCTAGAATGTGAATTATTGGGGCGCCTCCGTGGCTCAGTCAGTTAAGCATCTGTCCGGCTCAGGTCATGAACTTCACGGTTCGTGGGTTCGAGCCCTGCATCGGGCTCTGCGCTGACAGCGAGGAGCCTGCTTGGGAGTCTCTCTCCCCCAATCCCGCTCTCTCTGCCCCTACCCCCCCTCAAAAAATAAAATAGGAAAGGAGTGTGAATTATGAAGGAATTTCTTCTAGTCTCAGACCCAGTGCACACCTAAGGTATAGGTCTTCAATTAGACTTGCAGATCGGACTCTGGGGGGTGGGATGGGCAGAGGTGACTCTTCTGGAGGCCCCATGTGGCTCTGAACCACAGACGTTCTGAGCGGTAGGCCCTCTGTCGGCTTCTGCTTGCGGGTGCCGCTGTGGTCTTGGGGATGTTTGCAAAGGCCGAGGGTTCTGGCAAAAGGTAAGTTTCTGGACAGAACCACAGAAGATTTTCTGATATCCCCGAGGTGTGTGGGGTTTCCTCCAGGGAGGGCAGGGAGGTGCGGATACGAGTTCTTCCAGAGTATTTATGTACCAGAATTAATCTATCCTCCATTGCTCTGCAACCTTAATAAAGTCTTTCGTATTGTTTTTATTAAAAGAATAAATCATGCTCATGCCAGAAATACCTAGAAAGCTTGAACAGCCAGATATCATTTAAAAAGTCACAATCCAAGGTCATAAGCACAGTGTTCAGTGAAAGAAGCCAGGCACAGAGGAACATCTAGTGCAGGGTCCCTGTTTCGAAAAACCGGCAGAACTGAACCAACACGTATGGGCGTGCATGCTGTGGTAGAGCCCTGTGAAGACAAGTAAGGAAGTGATTCCGTTATCTGTCCTCCACCACGTGGCGCCCATGGGGTTATTGCCCCGGGACAGTTGAGCTGTTCACCTTAGATTTTGTCTCGATGTGATTCTTCACAATACAAAGAGCCTTAAAAACTCTAACCCAGTTAAAAACATCTCTTACTACCTTAGCAAGTATTGACTTCCAGTTGTGTTTAGATACATGGTGACTTTATATGGACTATTTCATAAGTTCCCGTTTGGGCTTGATACATGGGCAACAGTCTTCCTTTTGGTTACGTTATGTTTTACTGGGAGCAAGAATGGATGTAATCTAGAAGACTGGGACCCTGTGAATGTTGGAAAAGGGGGAGAAACTGGAGCCCTTGCGCACTGCTGGTGGGAAGGCAGAATAGTGTAGCCACTTGGGGAAATGGTTGAGCGCTTTCTGAAAAGTTCAACACCCACTTATCAGACGCCGCACTAGTCCCGCTCCTGAGGGACCTACTCGAGAGAAAGGGGAACGTAGGCCCGTCCAGAGTGTTACGTAGAAATACTTAGAGCAGCCCCATAGGAGCCCAAACTTGGAGCCAACCCAAATGTCCAAAACCTGAGGGAAGAATAAGCATCCGTCCAATTGACTAGGACTCAGCAATCCAAAGAAACTACTCACGCAGGCTACACCGTGGGCGAAACTTGAAACCACTCTACAAAATGAACAGAGCCGAGCACAAAACAGTCCACCTTGTCGTACCCGGGTTATATGTTTCATGCCAGCAGATAGTTCCATTTCACGGCCGTAGCATGAATTATCTAACCGAGCCCCATTGTGAGACCTGAACTCCTTTCCCATGTTTTCAGTATTATGAATAGTGTACGATTAATATCGGTGGCCCAATCTGAATTATTTCTTTGGGGAAATGCCCAGAAATGGAACTGCCTGTGTGAAAGTCTACCCATTTGAAGCCAAACGGCCCTCTACCAGGTGCGCTCAGTCTGGGCTCCCACCGGCAGGCCATGAATGTCGATGGCTCCAGTCTCAAACATAGCACCGCTTACCACACGGTGGGGGGCGGACAGGGCACTCTTCCAAGCCCAGGAGCCCTCCCCCCCATGACGCTCTATATTTGTTTGCAGACCCCCAGTAAGCAGCCTCCATGGTCCTGACTCCGTACAGCTACAACCGCCAACTGGCAGGCTTCACCACAGCCACCGTAGGATGGATCCTCGTCATCACGTCCATGGGCCTCGTGGAGTGGCGAGTGTGGCACACGGAGAACTCCCCTCTCTTTCCCTCCAGCGTGGTCTGTGTGGGAATGTGGAAGATGTGCATCTACCAGCATGTCAGCAACACCAACAGAGTCGCGCTGTGTCAACCTTATACCTACCGTGATACCTACCTCCCTTTGGATATCCGCATTTCTCAAAATCTCCTGCTGGTCGCCAGCATCCTAGGTCTGTTGGGGAGAGCCTCTGTCATCTTTGCACTTAGAAATCTATACATCGGAACCCTTCAGAAGAACGCCGCCTTCGGTCCATTTGTGGCCTCGGGAATTCTGAACATAGCTGCTGGAGTGTGCGTCTCGATCACTGTGGTCTGGAATTACCAGTCTGTGGGGAGGGAAGAGGGTATTGCCTTCCCGCCGTCTCTCTCTATACCCTTCAGGCCTGAGACCCAGGAGCTCGGCAGTGCCGTTTTGGTGGCATGCCTGGGTGGCATCATGATGCTCTTGAGTGGGTTAGTTTTCATCTCTTACAAACACCCCATATTTCACCAAGTGCATCCTCGAACTTCAGGAATATAAGGGCCTGGTTGCATTGGCTTTCCAAATTCAAGATTGCCGAGCATGTGTGAGAAGTTTTAGCAGGATGCGCTAGCAAATAGTTCCAAGGATTCTAGACCATGCCAAAGGTAGTCGCGGGCAGAGAGTAGCTAACTATTTCCTTCTGTTATTTCCTATGTCTTTGGTTCATTGTAAGAAAATTTCATTTCAAACCGTCTTCCCCACCTGCCGGCTGGTCTTATTGAACCTGAACTTCATTTATTGTTGAATAAATATTCTATACTGTAAACCTTGTGTATGCAAATAGGATTTTCTGTGATTCTCACATGTCCCTTTTTTTCAAGCTTTTTTTTAATGTTTATTTACTTATTTTGAGAGAGAGCATGTGAACAGGGGAGGGCCGGAGAGGGAGGAGAGAGAGAATCCCAAGCAGACTCCACACTGTCAGCACAGAGCCCGACGCGGGGCTTGAAGCCATGAACCCTGAGATCATGACCTGAGCTGAAGTCGGACACTTAACCAACTGAGCCTCCCAGGAGCCCGGGTTATTTATCTGTTTAGTGGCGCTAATGCTGGGATGGGGAGGGTCTAGAAGGGGAAAACCCAAACCCTCTCATAAGTTTCACCAAATTTCCACCTTTTGATGGTCCTTGTGCGAATCAATCATTGCACTAAGGAATACGAGCAGTGACTTTCTCATGTGAACATTTTTGTCAGATTTATTAACTAGAATGCTTCTGCAAAGAAGGGCTTCCTCTTATCAAGTATTGGCTACTCGGGTTCTCCAAAAATTCAGCTCATACACAAAAGGCAAGGTAAATGTTTCATTTTTTCCCCCTTTAATTGGGAAATTTCTAGAGTAAGGGGGAAGAAATCCTTAATTACTTTGGTGTTGTCCGATGTATTTTCAAGATTGTTTTCACTACTACTATTCATTTTTGTCTTTTTCTTCTGTGAGTATAAACTCGACTCTGGAATCTGAACTCATGAGATTGTTCCCATGTTTTTATCATGGAAATTTTCCAATGAGTTCAAAAGTAGACAAACGAGGGGCGCCTGGGTGGCTCAGTCAGTTAAGCATCCGACTTCGGCTCAGGTCATGATCTCACGGTTCATGGGTTCGAGCCCCAGGTCAAGCTCTGTGCTGACAGCTAGCTCAGAGCCCAGAGCCTGCTTCAGATTCTGTAGCTCCTCCTTTCTCTGACCCTCCCCTGCCTCACACTGTCTCTCTCTCTCTCTCTCTCAGAAATAAATTAAAAAAAAAAAAAGTAGACAAACGATTTTCTCGGTTTGGAGAATTCGCATTAGGTGCCCAGTAGTGTTTCATTCCTATCCTCACTCTCACCAACCCCAGCCTTGGATTATTTTGTGATAAATCCCTGGTGGTGTGTCATTTTAGTCATAAATGCTTCAAAAACACATCTCCGAAAGATAAGGATTGCTTCTTTATGACGTAAGCACGTGGTCATTATCACACCAAAAAAAGTTAATACTTTCCTAATGGAAACAAATATGTAGTCGATGTTCAGATTCCCCTAATTGTCTCATAAATGTTTCTGTGTTTTATTTATTTTTAGACAGAGAGGGAGTGAGTGAAAGAGAGAGAGAGAGAGAGAGAGAGAGAGAGAGAGAGAGAGAATCCCAAGCAGGCTCCATGCTATCAGCGCTGGGCCTGCCTTAGGGCTCGAACCCATGAACAGTGAGATCATGACCTCAGCTGAAATCAAGAGTCAGCCGCTCAACTGACTGAGCCCCCCAGGCGCCCCTCATAAATGTTTTTAATAATAACTTGTGAGTGTCTGTATATTCATAGTGTTTCACTCAATTGCATTCATTTTTCCTTTTATGATCAAACTGTCACATTTCTGGCAATGGAGTCACAGGGACATGTGTCGTTTGACACGTCTCCATCAGTATAATTTTATACCTCAAACAACTCTATCAATAAAATTCATCATATGAAAATGATTTTCCTAAAGAACAAAAGAGGAGGGAGAGAGAAGGACATACCAATAGTACGGTTAACAGCTACGTTCATCAAACGTTAGAGCGACGTTGGAACTAAAGCATATTAAGCGACAGTTTTTAAAAAATTGATCTGTGGTTTTATGGACATGCTAGGAACTCCCCTTTCTCAGAATTTTGAGCTTTTATTTTTTTAATGTATTTTAAAATTTATTTCTGAGAGAGAGAGAGAGTATGAGCACGGGAGGGTCAGAGAGAGAGAAGGAGACACAGAATCGGAAGCAGGCTCCAGGCTCTGAGCTGTCAGCACAGAGCCCGATGCGGGGTTTGAAACCACAAACTGCGAGATCATGACCTGATCCCAAGTCAGATGCTTAACCACCCATGCCACCCAGGTGCCCCTCAGCTTATTTTTCAAATAATTTAACCAGTTTAAAACCTGCCTTAACCTGCCTACAATACCTATAAAATTAACACAGATATGCTCTGCTTAAAATCATTTCATGGAATATTTTTCAGTGATGGTTCCTATGTTTAAAGTTTCAGAAAAAAAGCATTTTTAGAGTGATTTCTTTGCCCAACATGGCATTTACTCATGACCCCTGATCAAGAGTCACAGGCTCTACCGACAGAGCCAGCCTGGTGGCCCAGAAAGAAAACACTTTTAATCAAATCAGATCATTACTGAAGAAACATGACCAGAAAACATTAGATATTCCAAAGGGAAAAACATTTTTCCACAGAAATGCTCATCTTAGGAGCAAAGCAAATTCCAAACACAGTGAGATCACGCAGCCATCTTTACGGTCATGAGCATTTTGAGACATGAGCCCGTTAAAAACAATTCTCAGTCTTTTCCCAGAGCAGGCAGTGCTTTTGTGGCTCATTCATTTGGATGCTGTGAGAATATGTCTGCAAAGACACTGCAATCTCGGCTATTTCTTCCATAATTGTTTTGCTTGAAAAATCTGCTGTGTGCATTGAGCACTTTTTTTTGCATGTTCCTCAGCTATGCTACATTCTATGTCTTAGTAAATTACAATATGACGTTTCCAGTTCCCTGAGATTTAGTTTATATGCCAGCAAGCTTTTGCCCACTGAAAAGCTACATGGTGACAGCGTGCTCAGGACACACTGGTATACCCATGTTGATGAAGCTTGGGGGTGATGGGGGATTCGTGGGGTCCGGAGCCGACGGCCAAGAGAGAATTTTGAAGACGTCTTTGGTGCAAAAAGGTGATTTTATGAAAGTGTGGGGACAGGTCCCGTGGGTAGGAGTAGCTGCCCTGGGGTCCTGACGGGTAACCCATTATCTACCCTCAGGTGGGGAGGGGGTCAGGGAGGGAGTGAGTCTCTAAGGAATTCTGGAAGCAAGGTTTCCAGGACCATGAGGGGCCAGCTGTTGCTAGGGAACCGCCATTTACTGCCGGTTAATAAAACCTCAGTCCTGAGACCCTTCAGGTGCATAGGGGTGGGGGTGGGGGGTGGGGGAGTGGAATAAGCCGGGAGCCTGATCCTCAGCCTATATCCTGGGGCAGTTGAGATGAAGGAAGTAGACTTCCAGGTCCTCCAGGTTGGGACAATGTTAAGCCAAGGTTCCCTTTTGCCCCCGGCCAAGTGTCCTCATCGAGGCAGCTGAGCTCCTAGAGGGAGGTCACCCTGCCCATTTCAGGGACTTGTCTATAAGCTGTAGGCAGTACGGGAATTTAATTTTTCCATTTGCCTCAGTTTCCCACATCAAAATGGCAAGCACTTAACCCCCTTTCCTTTGTTCTTGGGTAGCAGGGAGTGTCCGAGGGATATCACACAGATCCCACGGGGGCAGGGGGGTGTGTGCCAGTGCAGGCTGCCCCATGCTCCCTCATCACAGGTCACTCCTCCTGGGATCTGGAGTTGCCCCATTTAATCACACTCTTTACTGGCTGATCAATTCTCTGACTGTCCCCATCAAGTAAGAGATACTTCCTGTGACCCACAGCTACTAGCGATTCCTGTGGCCCGCACAGTGCTAGCGATGATGGGTCCCATCCCATTTTTGTGAATCAGAACACTTCACTCAAATAATTTTAATAGCAGTTTAGTGAAGTAAAACTCATCAAGAGCCAAAAATCAAGGCCTCCATTAAGAGCAACCTCGGGCGGCACGTAGCCCCAGTCCCAGTCCCAGGAAAAGCCTCAGACTGTTCAAGGCTAAAGCCATCCTCGGACGGCCCTCAGTTCAGCTAATCCAAAAGTAAAAAGAAACATTCCTGTGGTCTGAGTCAAGGCTGGGAACTGCAGATACAAACTAGCCAGTTTCTCACCGCTTGCCTGAACCCCACGTGGGCCCTCGGAACTCACCTCACAATCGGTCATTTTCAAAGGATTCTCAAGAGTCATGGGGTGCCTGGGTGGCTTAGTCGGTTAAGCGTCCGACTTTCGCTTAGGTCATGATCTCGCGGTTCGTGGATTCGAGCCCCGCGTCGGGCTCTGTGCTGACTGCCAGCTCAGAGCCTGGAGCCTGTTTCAGTCTGTGACTCCTCTCTCTCTGACCCTCCCCTGCTCACGCTGTCTCTCTCTCTAGAAATAAATAAAAATATTAAAAAAAAAAAAAGTCATGATTGGGTCCCGCCAAAAATAATGAACGCCTCACAGATACTGAATGGTCAAAGCTGTTACCATGGGGGCTGATGTACAATTGTGATTGGTGCTTATGTGATGATGCTATACGTACAACGTGTGCACTGTAACACCCCAGTCCCTTACCCCCTTTTTTTTTTTTAATGTTTTATTTATTTCTAGGAGAGAGAGAGAGAGACAGCGTGAGCAGGGGAGGGTCAGAGAGAGAGGGAGTCACAGAAACAGGCTCCAGGCTCTGAGCTGGCAGTCAGCACAGAGCCCGACGCGGGGCTCGAACCCACGAACCGCGAGATCATGACCTAAGCGAAAGTTGGACGCTTAACCGACTAAGCCACCCAGGTGCCCCCCCAGTCCCTTACCCCTTAAAAACCCTGCTCGCTATTGTTTGGGGCTTCACACTGCTGCCACTACACCGGTAGGCGGGTGAGCCCCTGCTTGAGCTTGTAATAAAGACCCTTTTGTACTTGCATCGGTGTCGGCTCCTTGGTGGTCTCTGGTGACTCGTGAATCGGGCACAACACTCACACACCACACTCTGTAACATGTACACGCGAGTGGGTTACTAGTATATTCACATAGCTGTGCAGTCCTCGCCACTTACGTGATTACAGAACATTTTCCTCACCCCCAAAAGAAACCCCATTAGCAGTCCCCATTAGTTTTTGAGGCCTTTTCATGCCTTAACAGATGTCCCGGGTGCATACATTTCAGGCCCAAGACCTTGAACTGGCATCCCTTCACTGAGCCCAAGACACGGAGACGGTATTTTGAAACCGCAGTTTAGGCACTGGTGGTGTTCATTCTTTGGTTGTTGTTTTTTATTTTTTAATGTTTATTTATTTTTGAGAGAGAGAGACAGAGCACGAGTAGGGGAGGGGCAGGGGAGAGGGAGACACAGAATCCGAAACAGGCTCCAGGTTCCGAGCCGTCAGCCAAAAGCCCAACACGGGGCTCGAACTCAAGAACCGTGAGATCGTGGCCTGATCTGAAATCAAGAGTCGGATGCTTAACTGACTGAGCCACGCAGGTGCCTCTTGTTGATACACATTTAAATAACTGCTCCCACCACCCCACCCAGCTGGGAATGCCCTGCGTGGACCATGGAATGCTCTTTTCTTCCAGGCTTCATATGTGGGCCAGCCAGCTCCCGGGGGAACCCCTAAGCCCTCCGAATGCCCTGTTTGATTACATCCCGAAACCATGCCGAGGCCGGCCGACGCCAGAGACCACACCTTGAGCCAATTCGCTCGCTGATGAATTCTTGCGCTGAACATTCACTGTGTGCCTTTCACATGAGAGGAGGCACCGAAACTTTCCCCGAGAGCTTCGAGGGTACGGTGTATGCAAGGCACACATGTCCCACTAGTGCTGTGTCACTGCTCGCGCCACTCACAGCTCTTCAGATGCTTACATGTCCTCAAACGAAAGAACTGACTAAAAAATAAGGTATTGATACGTAAAAATCAGACATCGTCTAATCTAGAGTGACAGACCGAGGGTCATACTGAGTTCACAGGAGAGAAGTCAAAGGGCCAACATGGAATGTCCTTCTTTTCAAAGAATATTTATTTGTTTGAGGGCACAGTGTTAGAAAAAATTTTCCCCACTGTGGCATAAGTCTATCAGCTATCTAAGTTTTTCAATGTTTCTTTATCTTTGAAAGAGAGCATGAGCGGGGTGAGGGGCAGAGACAGAGACAGAGTCTGAAGCAGGCTCCAGGCTCTGAGCTGTCAGCACAGAGCCCGACGTGGGGCTCAAACCCACGAGCCATGAGACCGTGACCTGAGCCAAGGTTGGACCCTCAACCGAGCCGCCCAGGCGTCAGCCCTTTAAATACGTGCTCCGAGGGGCGCCTGGGTGGCTTAGTCGGTTAAGCATCCGACTTTCGCTTAGGTCATGATCTGGCGGTTCGTGGGTTCGAGCCCCGCCGGGCTCTGTGCTGACTGCCGGCTCAGAGTCTGGAGCCTGTTTCAGTCTGTGACTCCCTCTCTCTCTGACCCTCCCCTGCCCGTGCTGTCTCTCTTTCTCTCTCCTAGAAATAAATAAAACATTAAAATAAAAAAATTAAAAAAAATAAATAAATACGTGCTCCGAGATCATCGCCCGTGGCTGCCAGTGGCCTGGGCGCTCCGCTAGAATATGAAACCGACACTTCCTTTAGGCTTTGTGGCCCGATTTGTGGGCCGCAGCTTCTTCCTCTCCAGTGGATTTTGTCCAACTGCAATAGCATTCTTTGGGAACTCTCCTTTCTCCGCCTAACGCCCTTAGCTCTCAAGCTGGGGGCGGGGGGGCGGGGAAGGGGGAAATCACACCCTTTCACACTTGGTTAAAGAGCTCCTGGCTCCTTTCCCAAGTCCCTGAAAGGAGCTGGATGGCGAGTCTGGGTCCCACGCAGTCCTTCAGGCCTGGCCTTGGACTGAGTCCCACGTATTCTCCACGCACCTACAAGAACGGCCTGTAAAGTGGTTCCTGGGTAAGCATCACGTTCCCCTCAGTGACATGTCCCCCTATATAAGGCCTAATTAAGGCCGACTTTACATACAGGAGCTTCAAAAGTGGGTTTGTGTCCTTGAAGTGGATTAAAACAACGGGTTACTGGGAAAATGGAGGCTCACAGACGACAGTCTTATGAGGAAGGGCTGCCCGACCCACCCCTCTCCCAGAAAAGCCGGGCGGGGGCGGGGGCCCCGCAGGGACAGAACAGCACATCTGCCACCTGTCGGTCACAGGGGGAAGTGGCTGGATTGGCTTCGGCGAAAATGTGGTGGTGGTGACCCTCTTCTGTCTCAACAGAGAGCAAGCCCACGGGTCATAAAGACTTCAGATGCAAAGGCCAGGGGTCACCACGGCAGGGCCTGCCCTGGGGGCGAAGGGTGCAAGAAGAAAGGGGGACAAAATGAGTTTCAAGACCTTCGGAAGTACCGTCATGCATTTCCCGGGTTCACGGCCGTAACTGGAGGCGACTGTGGGTAGTTGACCTCAGGACGGGGCCTTTAAGGAATATTCCCAGCAGCTGCAGAAACTCCTTTGTTTCTGGCAACTTCCCTGATTTCTCTGGCTCGACAAGGACTGTCTAATTCCACTTGGGGCGGGGGCCTGCACGAGCTCTTCCGTCTGAGCCGGCCGGCTGTGAGCCCGGGAGACCTCCTTCCCGTCCTCTGGACTTTTCTCGGCCCACCCTCGTGGTCAGAGGGCGAAGAGCACCCCCTCGGGCCGCCCGCTTCAGCTCTGCCCCCACCACAGTGTCCCAGGTAAAATCTGACAGCGGGTGACCGATCGGTTGTCTTTTAAGCTGACGCCAGCGAAACAGATTCGGTATTTAACCTAATTTAAGCTTGTCGGTTTAATTAAACAGAGAGCTATCAGCATTAAATATCAAACTCTGAATTCTATCTAGGCTTCCCCAAAGGTCCGATCAGCTGGTGTTTTCTCCGTCGCAGCTGGCTAGCCAAGAGGTGCCGTAAGATGATGGTTAAATGTCTCAAGGTTGTCGCGGGTAATCGTTAAGATCGCTTTCAAAGTCTTTGGTAACGTGAAACCTCGGAGTGTTTGCTTGGATGATGAGTTGAAAGTGGATTCATTGGACATCTAGGTCTTTTCCAAAGGAGAGAAAGCGCCGAAGCTTTGATGGCTAAACGGGGGTTTGTGCTTTTGACTTCTTACCGCATGAAACAAAGGATACTGGGTTGTTGGAAAACATGCTCTGTGCTTCGTTGATACATTCGCCGTCTGCTGTTCACGATTGGTTACTAGTTAGTGTTCCCTGGAGACGAAGGTTTTTAAGGGTTAAATTCTGCTAAATATAACTAAGGCTGGTGGAAATGAGGGAGGCAGCTCTGTTATGTGGAAGAGTGGGGGAGGCGTAAGGAAGGTGTAAGGGATGGAAATACATTTTTGTTGGAGGTAAAAGAAGGTAATTTGGTCCTAGAATTGATGAAGCTTGGGGGTGATGGGGGATTCGTGGGGTCCGGAGCCGACGGCCAAGAGAGAATTTTGAAGACGTCTTTGGTGCAAAAAGGTGATTTTATGAAAGTGTGGGGACAGGTCCCGTGGGCAGGAGTAGCTGCCCTGGGGTCCTGACGGGTAACCCATTATCTACCCTCAGGTGGGGAGGGGGTCAGGGAGGGAGTGAGTCTCTAAGGAATTCTGGAAGCAAGGTTTCCAGGACCATGAGGGGCCAGCTGTTGCTAGGGAACCGCCATTTACTGCCGGTTAATAAAACCTCAGTCCTGAGACCCTTCAGGTGCATAGGGGTGGGGGTGGGGGGTGGGGGAGTGGAATAAGCCGGGAGCCTGATCCTCAGCCTATATCCTGGGGCAGTTGAGATGAAGGAAGTAGACTTCCAGGTCCTCCAGGTTGGGACAATGTTAAGCCAAGGTTCCCTTTTGCCCCCGGCCAAGTGTCCTCATCGAGGCAGCTGAGCTCCTAGAGGGAGGTCACTCTGCCCATTTCAGGGACTTGTCTATAAGCTGTAGGCAGTACGGGAATTTAATTTTCCATTTGCCTCAGTTTCCCACATCAAAATGGCAAGCACTTAACCCCCTTTCCTTTGTTCTTGGGTAGCAGGGAGTGTCCGAGGGATATCACACAGATCCCACGGGGGGTGGGGTGGGGGGAGAAGGGGGGGGCGTGCCTTCCCGTATTTTGCCCTCAGCCTGCCCCACGCTCCCTCATCAAAGTGACACTGGGTTGTTTGGAGAAAAATGGCTTGGGACAAAATCTGAATGCGAAGGAAAGTTGTAGAAGGTTTGTGAACGAAAACTTTGGAAAGGAATTTTATGTGTGGTCAGGATGGACTAAGGTTAAAATAAATGGATTTTAATTTTTTTTAATGTTTATTTTTGAGAGAGAGAGAGTGAGCGGAGGAGGGGCAGAGAGAAAGGGAGACACAGAACGTGAAGCAGGCTCCAAGCTGTCAGCACAGAGCCCGATGCGGGGCTTAAACTTGTGAACCTAGAGATCATGACCTGAGCCGACTGAGCCACCCAGGCACCCCTAAATTAAATGGATTTTAAAAGCACACTGGTAGGGGCGCCTGGCTCAGTCGGTTAAGCATCCGACTTCAGCTCAGGTCATGATCTCACGGTTTGTGGTTTCGAGCCCCACATCGGGCTCTGTGCTGACAGCTCAGAGCCTGGAGCCTATATCTTTGGATTCTATGTCTCCCTCTCTCTCTGACCCTCCCCTGCTTATGTTGTCTCTATCTCTCTCTCTCAGAAATAAATAAAACATTAAAAAACATTTTTAAAAATAAAAACACACTGGTATAGGACTGAAATTCTGCTTTTCTCTCTGTTCAAAAGATAGTTTTCTTGGATTGTTGATCTGCTCTTAATAAGAAATGTAAACAAAGGTCTTTCGGTCTGCCCGGAAAGCCAAGCTTATGTTTTGTCTTTATCAGGTCTTTGATTACTTAGTTAAAACTTCTCACTGCTAAAGGAACTAAGTTTTGCTAGTAACTATACAACCCTACATACATATTTGCCTTTGAACCTCTTATTGCCACCTTTATTAAATAAATAGCTAAGTTTTAAGTTTTGTAATGATCTGTAATCCTATTTACACATGTGCTTTATAACCTTCGAAGGTTTTAACAGATTCCCCAAGATTTAAATTGTAAATGAAGTCTTTTTGACCAATTAGGCTTGTTTGTTTCATATGTTAAGTTACCTGAAAAGAACCCAAGCCGATAATGGTGAACCATATTGCTTGGATAAATGCTATAACTGTTCAAATATACATATAAAATTCTTAAAGTTTTAATATGTCTTGGTAATAAGGTCGTCACTTGATACTCTGATTATCAAACTGTTAGGTGTTGCAGAAATAACCAAATTCCCTTGTCAATTGCGTCATAACGAACTCTCATATCAGATCGTTAACAATGTCCATTTCTGAGATTTTGCCGTTTATAGTTAATTGTTCTTATTCTCTCACAAAACGTGTTTCATCTTCAAGGACGTTTGTAAAAAAGGACTTTTAGGACACATACAGGTATTTGACATCTTTAAGGTGAAAACGGAAATAGGTAAAAATTTCCAGAACGAACTAAAAGTTGCATTCGAACTAACCAAGAATTAGGAACATGGGACTAGATAAACTGAGCAAGATTATAGTTTTTGTGACTCTTGTTTGAAATATTATTGGTGCTCTCGTGTTTGCTTTTCCAGATCAAGGAGACTTTCTCTTAAGGTTTCTGTGACTTACATGGTCTCATAGTTCGGTTCTTGAGATTGAGTCCCACGTCCGGCTCTGTGCTGGCGGCGGGAGCCTGCTTGCGATTCTCTCCCCCACCCCCCACTCTCTCTCTGTCTCTCCTCCACTTGGTCTCTCTCTCTCTCTCTCAAAATAAAGAAACTAAAAAAAAAAAAACTATGACTCATAAAAATATGATAAAATATTCCTCTGTAAACAAATTAAGGCATTTAGCTCTTCTTTCTACCTAAACCCTCTGAAATTAAAAAAGTCTCAACGAGACCTTTTTAAATGGCTTTTTAAAAAGGCTTCTTATTTTATTTTTTTAATGTTTTTTTATTTATTTCTAGGAGAGAGAGAGAGAAAGAGAGACAGCACGAGCAGGGGAGGGTCAGAGAGAGAGGGAGTCACAGACCGAAACAGGCTCCAGGCACTGAGCTGGCAGTCAGCACAGAGCCCGACGCAGGGCTCGAACCCACGAACCGCGAGATCATGACCTAAGCGAAAGTCGGACGCTTAACCGACTAAGCCACCCAGGTACCCCAAAAGGCTTTTTAAAAAAATAATTTTTCAATGCTTTATTTTTTTAATTTTTTTTTTAAATGTTTTATTTATTTCTAGGAGAGAGAGAGACAGCGCGAGCAGGGGAGGGTCAGAGAGAGAGGGAGTCACAGACTGAACAGGCTCCAGGCTCGAGCTGGCAGTCAGCACAGAGCCCGACGTGGGGCTCGAACCCACGAACCGCGAGATCATGACCTAAGCGAAAGTTGGACACTTAACCGACTAAGCCACCCGGGCGCCCCTTCAATGCTTTATTTTTGAGACACAGAGACAGAGCAGGAGTGGGGGAGGGGCAGAGAGAGAGAGAGAGAGAGAGAGAGAGACACTGAATCCGAAGCAGGCTCCAGGGGTCTGAGCTGTCAGCACAGAACTGGATGCGGGGCTCAAACCCACAAACCGTGAGATCATGACCTGAGCTGAAGTCGGATGCTTAACTGACTGAGCCACCCAGTCAAAGCCGCCCCTTTACCAAGGCTTTGGCGGGAACGTCATATTTGCGAGCGACGTGTGTAGACTCAGATATGCCCAAACAGTTTTAAGGAACAAAAAGTGACTTTATGAAGCATGGAGCTAATAGAGCTCCCTGGAAACGTGGGCCGGATCCCTGCTTACGTAGTTCCCAGCAGCCTCCGCAGGTGAGTAAAGGTCACCTCTAGGCAGGTGGAGGAAACTCCAGATATCTTGGGGTCTTCGGGAAGAAGCATATGCCCACTTTGCAGGCCGGTCCGATGGCAGGTACGGGGCTTGGCTCCTGGCCTCCAGAGGCTACTAAGCGTTCCATCTAGATTCCTTCTAAAACGTGCGAGCCATGCAGATTTTAAAAGGTCTCTAGGGCCAATCGCTGTTCTTGCTGAGCCTCCGTAAATAATTAGGCCGAGTTCATTAACATTGGACTTGTTTTACAAACCAATCAATCTCGATTTGGCTATCTCTACAAAAAACAGGGGTAATTCTAGAGGGAAAAATCGTTTCAATAACACATCTTTGTGGTTGTTAAATTCTAGTTCTGCTTGTCTTTGAAGGTTTGTTGTTTGCCTAAGGTAGACAACTTGAGGCAGACTTCAGAAAAATTGCCACAGTAGCCCAGGTACGGGCAGGCTTCCTGTTTGTTCTTCTGTGGGGAGAGTAGCAGGACCCCATGGGCATATGATTGTTTAAACAGCTGAGGGGCGCCTGCGTGGCTCAGTTGGTTAAGCGTCCGATTTTGGCTGAGGTCATGATCTCGCAGTTCGGGAGTTCGAGCCCCGCGTGGGGCTCTGTGCTGTTTGTTTATTGTTTATAAACAATAAAGTCTAATACAGCAAGGGATTTAACCCCAAAATGGAAGGGCCCGTCCGGGCCATGTTATGTACTCCACTGCAGTAAAGTTAGAGGGGCCCTCTTCATGGGCTCAAATACCTAAAATAAAGCCTGTACCCCCTACACAGGAAACCAGTGAGTAAACTCATGTGCCTTCTCGTTCCTGTGAACCTGTAGAAGACCTCATACTTCTTTTCAAACGAAAATGATGGTCGCACCTTTTTTTTCCATTCTCCTTTCCCCAATTTATACCAACAGTTCCTTCTTTTTTTTTTTTTAATTTTTAAACATTTATTTATTTTTGAGAGACAGAGAGACAGAGCAGAAGTAGGGGAGGGGCAGAGGGAGAGAGGGAGACACACAATCCGAAGCAGGCTCCAGGCTCAGAGCCGTCAGCACAAAGCCCGATACGGGGTTTGAACTCACGAACCCCGAGATCATGACCTGAGCCGAAGTCGGCCGCTTAACCGACTGAGCCCCCCAGGCGCCCCCAACAGTTCCTTCTTCTGATGGGCCGTTCAGAAGGATCCCCACAGACATTTGAGTTACGAGCCAGAAAGACCCATCTGATTCCTGCTGCCCATTCCCACTCCCACCTGGGGAGGCTTCAAGCCTGACATCTAGAACTCTCCTCACTGGCAGTGCTGGACCCCATCACGTCAGTAACTTCAAGCCGACCCATGATCCTTTCTGCTCAAGGCAGTTCGTGTCTGTTCTCCACATTGGATTCAGCTCCCTCTGCCTTTCGTAGCTCCCCTGTACCTTCCCCGACTGACCAAGACCGACCCACAGGTGGGGACATCCCTACGCCCCTACTTAGCAGAAGAAGCTACAGAAGATGAGACCTTCTGCCTTCAGGGACCTTAAAGATTTAAGGGTCAAAATTGTTCGGGGAGGGGTGTGTGGATATGATGAGGGAGCATAAGGCAAGCTGAGGGCAAAGCACAAGCTAACACTCCCTCCCCCACCCCTGCCGGTGGGATGTGTGTGACATTCCCCCGGCCCTCCTGGTGGCCCAAGAACAAAGGGAAGGAAAGAAACAATGGTTCACTGATAGAGTCTCCATCATCTTTGTGGTCTTAGTAAATTACAAGCAAAGGGCAATCTTATCAATAGCTTAGCCTCCAAAAACCCAGAGACTCCGTTTCCTGGAGCAGAACCTCCTTGAGCAGAAAGGATCATTGTCACCCCAGGATCACCCTCCCCTCCACAGTGATGTGGGGAACAAAGGCAAGAAGGAAGTGCTCACTCAGTTAAGTGTCCAGCTCTTGACTTCGGCTCAGGTCATGATTTCACAGTTCATGAGTTTGAGACCCACGTCAGGCTCTATGCTGACAGCACAGAACATGCTTTTGTTGATCTAAGTTTGTTGTTAATTGATCTAAGCTTCTGAATCTCTCTGTCCCTCTCTCTGCCCCTCCCCTGCTTGCACTGTCCCCCTCTCCCAAAATAAATAAACTTACAAAAATACTGATTCAAAGGGGCATATGCACCCCAGGGTTTATAGTAGCACTATCAACAAGAGCCAAATTACGGAAAGAGCCCAAACGTCCATTATTTGATGAATGGATAAAGAAGATGTGGTGTGTACATACACACACACGTGCACTAGAATGTTAACCATCAAAAGGAATGAAATCTTGACACTTGCAACAATGTGGATGGAGCTAGAGTGTATTATGCTGAGCTGAGTAAGTCAGAGAAAGACAAATATGATTTCACTCATATCTAGAATTTAAGAAACGAAGCAGATGAACATAGGGAAAGGGGGGAAAATGAGAGGAAGGAAACCCCTAGGAGACTCTTAAGTACAGAGAACAAACTGAGGGCTGCTGGAGGGGAGGAGGGCGGGGGATGGACTAGATGGGTGCCGGGCGTTAAGGAGGACACTTGTTGGGATGAGCACTGGGTGTTATATGTTTAGTGATGAATCGCTAAATACTACTCCTGAAACCAATATTACACTATACGTTAACTAACTAGAATTTAAATAAAAACTTAAAAATGAGAAATAAAAAAATAAAATTGTATAAATTTACAACCTTAAGCGTAGGCAGGTGACCAGCGTAGAACACAGAGAGGGAAGAATGGATTGATCTAAGCAACTGAAACAGAACAGAAAGAGGCCACACATGAGGGCCTATGTCAATACCTGTGCCTGGATCTTCGTCCAAGGAAACTTAAGGAAAGTACATCCCAACGACCCTGACCTTGGCCTCTGTCATGACGCATCTTCCTTTCAGTCCATTGTGGACCTTCTTGAAGTTTTCCTACTTAAGACTCTCATGAATTACAGTGACTATTGGTCTAGGGCCTCAAAAGAGAAGTTTCTATTCTGGAAAGACTGCTTGACTCTTCAAGGGCTGTTTGTGGGCTCTGGTGCTTTATTGTGTCTCCCGTCATGTACCGCCTACTCCGAATTCACAGGCCAGCTCTAGCAGTCATGGAAACATAAGAGCGTTTGCGTTTTTTTTTTTTTTTTTTAAGTCATCTCTAGGCCCAGCGTGGGGCTTGAACTCACCACCCTGAGATGGACAGTCCCATGCTTTCCCGACTGGGTCAGTCAGGAGCCCCAAGAATGTTTCGATTTACTTATTTCCCTTGCCATTTGGCAGCTACTACTTCTGAGAAAGCCTTCTTTTTATTTGTCAGGGGGAAACTGCAGGGGGTTATTTTTTGCCCTAGTTAAGGAGAGCCTTGAGAGGTCTTGGGAGCCGCCTTAGCTTAATCACTTCATCTCCTCTGTGAAGACGTTAAATGTCATTGGCTGGTCCTACAAAGGAGGGAAGCCCAGGGCCCCATGATTTTGACATAAACGAGCATTGTCACGTTTTTACCATGGTCTACGAGCCTCTACGCTGTTGGCTTTTCTTTTTTTTTTTTTAGTGTTTATTCATTTAGTTTTGAGAGAGAGGGAGAGAGTGCACGTGTGTGTGTGTTGGGGGGAGGGGCAGAGAGAGAGGGAGACACAGAATCCGAAGCAGGCTCCAGGCTCCGAGCTGTCACCACAGAGCCCGACGTGGGGCTCGAACTCACAAACCACAAAATCATGACCTGAGCCGAAGGCGAATGCTTAGCTGACTGAGCCTCTCAGGTGCCCCAAATCCAGGTTCATTTTTTTTTTGTGGGACATAGAGAAGACCACAGATGGCCATTATTATAATTAATGTAGAATTTGTCAATTTTTGATTCTCTTTTGAGGTAAATAAATGCCGTCTGGTATCAGGAGAGCCAGGAATCACAGTGCCAACAGCAAGGGCTCTAGAGCCTGGCTCTGCCGTTTACATCTATGTGACCTTGAGTAAGTTACTTACTCTCTCTGTGCTCAGTCCCCTCATCTGCAAAATGGGGATCATAATTGTATATCTATCACTGGGCTGTCATGAGGGTCGAATGTGTTAATATTCATAAACTATTTGGAACAGGGAATGAGCTTTACAAAACACACATTACCTCAGTATACAAAGTGGGCTTAAAATACCTTCTGGGGCATCTGAGGGGCTCAGTCCGTTAAATATCAACTTCAGCTCAGGTCATGATCTCACAGTTTGTGAGTTCGAGCCCTTCATCAGGCTCTGTGCTGACAGCTCAGAGCCTGGACCCTGCTTCAAATTCTATCTCCCTCTCTCTTTCTGCCCCTCCCGTGCTCATGCTGTCTCTCTTTCTCTCAAAAATAAACATTAAAAAAAATTTTTTTTTAATTTACAGTTGGGGCACTGGGTGGCTTCATTGGTTGAGGGTCCAACTTCAGCTCAGGTCGTGATCTCACTGTTGGTGAGTTCAAGCCCCACACTGGGTGCTCTGCTGTCAGCGCAGAGCCTGCCTCAGATCCTCTGTCTCCCCCTTTCTCTGCCCCTCTCCCGCTAGTTCCCTGTCTCTCTCACTCTCTCTCTCTCTCAAACATAAAATAAACATTTTTTAAAAAGATTTCTTGGGGCACCTGGGTGGCTCAGTCAGTTGAATATCCATCTCTTGATTTCAGCTCAGGTCATGATTTCCTGGTTTGCAAGTTCAAGCCCCGCATTGGGCTCCGTGCTGGCAGTGCAGAGCCTGCTTGGGGTTCTCTCTCTCTCTCTCTCTGCCTCTCTCTCAAAATAAGTGAATAAACTTTAAAAAATTAAAAATTTTAAAAATTAAAAAAAGTTTTCTAAAAAACTAAGCTCATACATACACACAGGAAAATAATCATGTTTTGAATGTAGAGATCTTTACGACATTATAACTGGTTATGTTAGGTCAGGGTTTCTCACCCTCGGCATCGCTGACATTTGGGCTGACATAGTGGGGACTATGCTGTACATTGTGGCATGTTTTTTGGCTCTGTTGAGACCAAAGCTGTCTCCTGACATTTCCCAGTGTCCTCTGGGCAGCAATACTCCCCACCAAGAACCCCTGGATTATAGGTAGCCAATGACCCCCGCTGATGAGCACTATGGATGGTGAGAGGCTTTTGAGGAAAACTAGTTACCCAATAAAACTGCATTGGCTCAATATGTTATAGCATCCATTGGCCTGGGCCTTTGGCTGTCTTCAACTCCAGGGTCTCCTGGGGTGATTTTGCTTCCCTTCCTGAGGTGACATTTTAAAATGTCCATAGAAAATGCAGTTTTTGAAGCATGAGACATGATAGTAGGGTTAGGTAGGTAGAAAGATACAGCCGATGAGAGACATGAGTAACTTGGGGGGGATAAGTCCGAAGGGAGTGCCTGAAACATCGGCTGGAAAAGAAAGTGAAAATATGAAAGAGCGCTTAAGAGGCATGGAGAGTAGAGGAAGAAGGCCTGGTGTATGTATGTCTCCTGGCCTTCCACTGGTATACGAATAGACTGCGAAAAAGGCGATATATATTTTTTAATGTTTATTTTTGAGGGAGAGGGCTCAAGAGAACAAATGAGGGAGGGGCAGAGAGAGGGGATCAGAAGCAGGCTCTGTGCTGACAGCAGCGGGCCAGATGTGGGACTCAAACCCACGAAATGCAAGATCATGACCTGAGCCGAAGTTGACGCTCAACCGACTGAGCTGTCCCGGCGCCCTGAAAAAGGCGATATTTGAAATGAGGCTGAAGCTTTTTACAATTAGTGAAAGGTCTGAATCCTCAAATTGAGAAAGTACCCGGAGTCTTCAGTGGGAGAAATAAAAATAGGTTCACACCTATCACAGTGAAAATGCAGAAACGTCAGATATAAGGAGAAATTTTTATTTATTTTATTATTTTTTTAATGTTTAATTTTTTTTTTAAATATTTTTTTTTTATTTATTTCTAGGAGAGAGAGAGAGAGACAGCGTGAGCAGGGGAGGGTCAGAGAGTAGAGGGAGTCACACCGAAACAGGCTCCAGCACAGCTCCTGCCCGGGTCGCAACCCACGAACCCGAGATCATGACCCAAGCGAAAGTCGGACGCTTAACTGACCACGCCACCCAGGCTGCCCTTTTAATGTTTAATTTTTGAGAGAGAGAGTGTGTGAGCAGGGGGAGGGTCAGAGAGAGAGAGAGAGGGAGACAGAATCTGAAACAGGCTCTAGGCCCTGCACTGTCAGCACAGAGCCCAATGCAGGGCTCGAACCCACAAACCGTGAGATCATGACCTGAGCTGAAATCAGACGCTTCACCTACTGAGCCACCCAGGCGCCCCTTAAAAATTGTTTTTAAGACAGGAGAGGAATAATTAGGATTACAGCTTTTTAATGTTCTATTTATTCTGAGTCATTAATTAACTTGAGGTCTTTAAAAACCAAATCATGTATTTGTTTGTTTATGTACTCTCTACATCCAACATGGGACTTGAACTCATGACCCCAAGATCTAAAGTCGCATGCTCTACCAACCAAGCCAGTCAGGTGTCCCAAGCAACTTTAGATTTCAAGTGAGGATATATGTTAACATTTCCAGGGCAACCACTAAACAAATACAGGATGAAAAAAAAATCACAGGTGGAAGGACTGGAAAGAATGAAACACAGCTGTCGTTTTTCCAAGGCAACATGTTTATGTAGAAAATCCAAGAAAAGACTACATAGTCATGATTCCATTTATAGGAATTTTCTGGAAAAGGAGCACTGGACACAGGCACAGAGCCGTGGTTCCCTGGTACTAGGTGTGGGAGCGGGGAATGGCCACAAGTGGGCACTAGGGAACATTTTGGGCTGACAAGGATATTCTAAAAAAATTTTTTTAATGTTTATTTCTGAGAGAGAGAGAGAGACAGCATGAGCATGGGGAGGGGTAGAGAGAGAGGGAGACACAGAATCTGAAGCAGGCTCCAGGCTCTGAGCTGCCAGCACGGAGCCCGACGCGGGGCTCAAACCCAGGAACCGTGAGATCATGACCTGAGCCAAAGTCAGATGCTTAACCGACTGAGCCACCCAGGGGTCCTAAGGATATTTTAAACCTGGATTGTGATTATGGTCCTACAATTATATAAATTTACTAAAACTCTGCAAGTTGTATGCCTCAAATGAGCGAATTTTATGGTGTACAAATTTTATCTAAACAAAGATTTTTTTTAATTTTTTAAAAAAGCTTATTTTTGGGGCGCCTGGGTGGCTTAGTCGGTTAAGCGTCCGACTTTCGCTTGGGTCATGATCTCGCGGTTCGTGGGTTCGAGTCTGCCGGGTCTGTGCTGACTGCCAGCTCAGAGCCTGGAGCCTGTTTAGTTCAGACTCCCTCTCTGACCTCCCCTGTTTAATGTTGTCTCTCTCTCTCTCTCCTAGAAATAAATAAAACATAAAAAAAGCTTCTTTTTGAGAGAGAGAGAGAGAGAGAGAGAGAGCGTGCATGTGCAAGAGCCCAGGAGGGGCAGAGAGTAAGGGACAAAGGGTCCCAAGCGAGCTCCACGCTGACAGCAGTGAGCCCAATACGGGGCACCAAGTCACAAACCATGAGGTCATGACCTGAGTCCAAGTCAGAGGCTCAACCAACTGAGCCACCCAGGTGCTCCTCAACAAAGATGTTTAAAAAATAAAGCCCACTGGCATTCCTAAATGCCAGTGACAACTTTTTTAAAAATGTGATTAAAAAAATACATATACTATTTCCAATGGTAAGAAAACCAGTAGTGGTCCAAGGAATAAACTTAAAGATGTGCAAAACTTTTATGGGGGGGGGGGAATCTTTTTTAAAAGTTATGAAAAACAGGTTCTTTCATAGAGGTGTAGACTATGTTCATGAATGAGATGACTCCATGTTGTGAATTGGCAATTCTCGTCCATGTGTTATAATTCCAGCCAAAACCCCACAAGAGTTTTTGTCTATGGGGAAGCATTCGTTGCCGTGACCAAAGATAAAACAAGAGTGAGTGAACACAATATTGGCCTAATTCCTCCAAGTTGTGACTCAGGGGCCCCAGATCCTTCCTTCTTGAGGCCAGTATGTCCTCAGTAGGCAGATGGCAAGTTCTCTGGACCTGTCTGCATCTAGCGACGGGAGTTCTGGGGCTTTGCTCATGGGGCATTTCATAGGCGGGCCTCGAAGTGGTATGGAGCATTTCTGCTCATTTAATAGCGACTAGTACCAGCCAGGGGCTGGGAAATTTAGTCCAACGATGTGCTCAGCAGAAAAGAAAAGTAAGTAATGGAAAACACACAGCAGTGTCCACTGCAGTTTTTCATGAAGCTTGATGGGCAGACATTCCCAGGCTCCCCCCGACCTGTGCAACATGGACTTCTTCCTGGGATATTCACCCCATGCTAAATTCAGAGCTCGCTCCTGGCATATTTAAACTTCGACTTCAGAAGCTGCAAAAAACATTCAGGGCTCATTTTTATGGTTTGTGGTAGAAAACGAAAATCACATTTTCATATTATAAATGATGTGTATCAACCAGACCCATCATTGTATAAACTGTATAGGTTTTTCTGTGACTTGCCACATCCTCAGACAACCAGGGTCACGCAGCCACCCACCCCAGGCCAGGGTCTGATGTGATTCCCGCCAGCAGGTAAAGGAAGTGGGAAGGGTCGCAGAGCCAACAGTGTAAAGCTTGGCATCGTCAAAGGCCACTAACAGTCTGCCCTTGGCTGCTTATTTAACTCAAAATCCCTCAGTTTCTTCATCTGTTTAAAACAATTAAACTGGGGGGCGCCTGGGTGGCTTAGTCGGCTAAGCGTCCGACTTTCGCTTAGGTCATGATCTCGCGGTTCGTGGGTTCGAGCCCCGCGTCGGGCTCTGTGCTGACTGCCAGCTCAGAGCCTGGAGCCTGTTTCGGAGTCTGTGACTCCCTCTCTCCTGACCCTCCCCTGCTCACGCTGTCTCTCTCTCTCCTAGAAATAAATAAAACATTAAAAAAAAAATTAAACTGGGATAATTGTTTTGTCCTCATACACGATTGTTGTAAGACTAAAATAAATAATCCACGTAGATTCTTCACCATGTTTCAGAATGTTCAGTAAACACTCAGCGCATACTAGGTGTTGCTGCGGCCACCACCGCAGCTTTGATCGTTACCGTCATTCATGTCCCAGTCCCCTTTTGGTAGGTATTTGATGGTTTGTACTTGTTTTCTGTTATGAACAGCAGCACTACCTTACCGCATCTTTTTATTTCTGTCTTGGCTGGCACATCAGCAGCTTGCTAATTCACAGGACGTGTTCCATAGATCCAACTGGGTTATGACCCAAGACATGGATCAAAATACCTCTTTTTGTAATTAAAAAAAAAAAAAAGACTAAGCGCCAACTGAAGGCAGAGCGCATTTGCTTGATTTTTCGGAAAGATAAAGAAGCAATTCCTAAAATCTGGTAACTAGTAAATTTGAATTCAATAATCCACAAAAATACTAGGATGCAATAGTAGTTACACAATTTTTGAACTCCTAGGATCATGGCGATTTTGGGTGGCCAACATGAATTTTCTAGGAACAATCTAGCCGATCAGATTTCTACTTTCCCTCATATTAAGTGTGACTCAGACTGGCCTTGCAGACAGAATGGGCTGCAAGGCATTCTGGGATTTGAGTGACTAACCCTCTGGGAGAAGGAAGAAAGTCCAGCCCTGGTAGAGTAAGAGCTAGGAAGTATGGGTGAGGTCACCAAGGGTGGCTTCCATTGGGCCAACATAGTTCCACGAGGTCACTCTTCACCCTACAAACCAGGCCTGCAGCTGGACCCGAAAAGGAACTCCAGGGAAGAAGCCTGGCATGAAGGCCAGTCAACACCGTAGGGAGGTGTGATGAAGACCATGGACGTCCACGGCTGTAAGACTGATTCCAGATCCTACTGGCAATAGAAGCTGCTGCTATAAGTCTCCCCATATCAGGACTGGTTTCCCATTTCAGGGCAGCAGCCCTTGTTCTACCTCGAGCATCATGACCCTTTGGGTCTCGCCAGGAACTGGTGTGACCGTCTCCCTCAGACCGGAAGCCATCTAACCGTGGCTGGCATTTTACAGGTGTAGACGTTACTGCTCATCCAATTTTGAGATCTCCCCAGTAAGGGAATCATGTCTTCCAGAAATGGTGGGGCATATAAGGGACGTAAAGAGTCTTGTTTCATTCAGCAAGAGAAATTAAGTTGAGTTTGTCTAAGTCAGTGATTCTCAACTGGGATGATTCTGTCCCCTTAGGGGACATCTGGCAATGTTGGGGGACATTTTTCGTTGGCACAACTTAGGAGATAGAGTGCTACCAGCATCTAGTTAGTAGAGGCCAGAGATACTGCTCAGGAAGCTACGATGTGCATGGTGACCCCCAGCACGAAGAATTATCCCGCCCCAAATGCCCACAAGGCCTCGTTGAGAAACCCTGACCTAAACTGAAAAGGAAACACTGCAAACGACTCATTGGGAGAATCCTGGGGGAGTTCGCAGAATCCAAGGAGAAATGGAATCCGCCTCAGAAAGAAAAAGAATATACCAGTGCTGATCCATGATCCCGTGCAGTAGAAGGTCATGGACATTTGCCACCCTCTGTTGTACATAGGACTTGCCCACCCAGCTCCCAGGCTCTCAGAGAAGAATTTGGTCCAGCAAGGGTTCAGAGAGTCCACTCCCAGGAGATTCAGCTAGGGCCAGCTATGTGGTAGAGACGTGGCACCCAGTGGACACTCCATATATGTTTTCTACACAAATGAATTCCCATGGCTGCTGGCAGCCATTCCTTTGAGCCGTGATAGTGTTATGAGAGATGAGGCTAACTGTTGTTAACCCATCCATCCCTATCTGTTCGTCTACTCTCCTATCTTCCAGCTACCCTCCCGTAAATCCCCTGCTCTGGCGACACAGGCAGCCATGAACGTAAGCTGCTGTTTCCGGAATTTCAGCAGCCTCCTCATCTCCTGATAGCTGGGAGCGATTTTCCTTGACTTTCACTCCACCAGTCCAATCCTCCAATACCGAATTCCCTGTATTAAATCCTTCCTGTTCAAAATCTCTAAAATTTTCCTGACTAAGACCGACTGATGTAGCAGAGATCCAGCAATTCTCACTGCACATTTGATGGCCCCGTGGCTGATAGCCTTGATGAAGGCTACCTCAGACACCAGACGCCTTCCTGCTTCCCACCAGGCCTGGGGTCTCTGCAAAGCTGGGCTTCTCAGTCTGGAGTGGACATCAGAAAATTCACCAGAAGGCGTGCAAAACACAATTTCCTAGACCCCCAACACAGCATTTCTCATTCACTAGGTCTGGTTTGGGACTTAAGAATTTGCATTTCTAACAAGTCCCTACTGAATGCTGACATTGTTGGTCCAGAGGCCCCGCTGGGAAACATTACCAACCAGCTCCTAAAGGTCACTCATTTTGAATGCCTGGCTGAATTACTAGAAATTTAAAAAAAAAAAACCTTTTTAATGTCTTTATTTCTGAGAGAGAGAGAGAGACAGCATGAGCAGGGGAGGGTCAGAGAAAGAGGGAGACACAGAACCCGAAACAGGCTCCAGGCTCTGAGCTGGCTGTCAGCACAGAGCGGGGCTCGAACCCACGAACTGTGAGATCATGACCTGAGCCGAAGTCGGACGCTCAACCGACTGAGCCACCCAGGTGCCCCTGAATTATTAGAATTTTTAAAATATTTTTTAACCTTTATTTTTGAGAGACAGAGCATGAGTGGGGGAAGGGCAGAGAGAGAGAGGGAGACACAGGATCTGAAGCAGGCTCCAGGCTCCAAGCAGTCAGCACAGAGCCTGATGTGGGGCTCGAACCCATGAACTCTGAGATCATGACCTGAGCTGAAGCTGGACGCTTAACTGACTGAGCCACCCAGGTGCCCCTAACGTCCATTTTTTTTAAGTTTTTACTTTTATTTTTTGAGAGAGAGAGAGGGAGAGACAATCCCAAGCAGCCTCTGCGCTGCCAGCACAGGGCCTGATGCGGGGTTTGAACTCACCATCTGTGAGATGGTGACCTGAGCTGAAAGCAAGAGCCCACACTCAGCAGACCGAGCCACTCAGGCGCCGCAGTCAATGGTCCATTTTTAAACAAAGTCTACTTTAGTAAAAGGCACTTTTCCCGAGAAGTCCAGTTTTGAAGGAAAAGAGGCTGGGGTTTCAGCCAATCGGTTGGCACACAGCTGTGACACGATCAGAAGAAGGCCTCCAGTCAAAAGGAAAAATCCACCAATCCAGCCGCTGAACATGGCATCGCCGTAGTCCCACCGGGGCATGTGGGTTGGGAACTCAGGGCCCCAAAACTTATGCACGGTGACATGGGCGACGTAGGACACGGGCACTAACGTGGCAAGCCCCGCGAGGAGAAACAGAGCTCCCCCTGCAATGTTCGTGCGTCTCTCCAAAGAGCTTCCCTGCTGGGCCCCGTACCTGACGCATGTTGGTCCCAGAAGGACGGCCACCAGCCCAAGCGAGCCCACGACACAGGCGCCACACATGAGGATGCGGGCCACCAGCATTTCGGCGGCCAGCTCCCGCAGGCTGGCAGACGCCTGGCACACACGGCCACCCGTGTCCTGAGTCACACACGTTTCCCACAGGCCCAGCGTGTACTTCTCACTCTCCAGTAGACCCGAGGAGAGGGTCAGCCACTGAGGAATGCAGAGCGTCACCAGGGAACACACCTGGCCAGCCACGGAGCCCAAGAGCCCCACGTTCTTGACAAGGCGGAGGGCCCCCCTCGCCATGTCGCTGGGGACACCGCGTCTCCAGGTGAGAGCAGGGCGGCTTTGTTGGACGGCAGTCTTGAAGGATTTGCAGCACTTTGGCCGCCCGATTGCAAACATGGGTTTGCTCCTTGGTTAACCAATCAGAATGCGGCGGCTTATTACCCCGGATTACCCAATGACACCCTGCTGCTGTTCACCCTTCATTAATGCCGACGAGCACCTACCATTAAAATAGGCCCCACAGAAAAGCCGGGGCCGATCCAGGCCGACGGGGAGGACAGGCAGGCCGGGACAGGTAATACACGCTTGGGAGAGTTCTTCCCCGTCGTGAAAGGGAGTCATTTTAGCAGTTCTCTCTTCAAACAGGAGACGGTTTGGAACGGAGTTATTAAGCGTTCGCATTGCCGATCACGGTTTCTGTGAAGGAATAGTTCATCATTTTTAACTATTTTGAATTCTCTGTAGCGTTCCCTCTTCCAGGGCTTGGTATCTGGCTCCATCATTCCTAAACCTATGTTCACAGGAAGCCTCTAATTATCCACACCGTCCATTAAAACAGGAGATTGGGATCTTCCCGAATTAAAAAAAAGACACTTATGGCCCAGCGATCGCACTCCTTGGTATTTATTTACCCAAAGAAGCTGAAAACTTGTGTCCACACAAAGACACGATGCCCTTGAGTAGGTGAATGGGTACAAAAACCGCGGTCCATCCAGACCATGGAATAGTCTAAGGTGCTGAAAAGAAATGCGCTACCGAGCCATGAAAAGAAAGGGAGACACTTTAAATGCATCTGACTAAGTGAAAGAAGCCAGTCTGAAAAGGCCACAGACTATATGATTCCAACTACATGACACTCTGGAAAATTCTGACAAAACTCCGGAGACAGCAAAGAGATCAGTGGTTGCCAGGAGATGGGGGTGGGGTGGGGAGAGGGATGAACAGCTAGGGCACAGGGGATATTTAGGGCAGTGAAACGACTCTGTATGAGATTATAATGGTGTCTACACGCCACTATGCATTTGCATAATGGTCACGGTCTCGCGGTCCATGAGTTCGAGCCCCGCGTGGGGCTCTGTGCTGACAGCTCAGAGCCTGGAGCCTGCTTCAGATTTCTGTGTCTCCCTCTCTCTCTGCGCCTCAGCCCCCTCAAAAATAAATTTAAAAAAAAATTTTAATTGTTAAAAATTCTTCTGTGACCCTGACACTGCTCTAAAAATTAAAGTCTATATAGAAAGAGACAGACTATTATCTGTCACTCCAGCTCCCACTCGGGGTCCTCATGACAAGTGATAAAGGAGAATTGCCCACTGTTTCTCTGCTGAGTCCGAAATAATGTTTGGGTCCCTCGGCCCGCCCCTGCGGCTTCTTCAGGAAACCTGTCCGAGTGCCCCTTGGGTTTCCAAATTCTCCTCCTGTGGGGCTGGAGTACACACCATATTCTCTTGGAATGCCCCACCCTCCTTGGTGCTGTTATAAATGTTTGGCAAGTGGAAGATAAATCCATCCCAAAAATTCTACTGTCTCTGCCCCAGTTTGAGATCTGGGTCTCTGAGCATCTAAGAAAGTACAGAGCTGGAGTCAGCTTGTCCATTACTCAATATTAACCAGAATCAAGGAGAGTTCTGTTTCTCCGGCTTCTAGAGTGGGCATGTGTAGAAATATCACACACACACACACACACACACACACACACACACACATACACACACACACATGCGCGTGCACACACCCACACCCATATTTTTCTGTGAGAAGGAAGGACGAAAAGAAAGGAGAGGCCTTGATCTGCTGGGAGGAGGCGGCATCTCGTCACGAGGAGGGTGTAATTACCCCACACCCAGTCCCCATTCCTGGCTCTCAGATACCATCTGAAGAATGGATACGCACAGCCAAAGGGGCACACGAGGTACGGCTGTATTTTTGATGTGCCAGGAGGCCCTGCTCCTTCACTCCAATGCCAAGGACAGGCAGACTGATTGCGGTGAACCCCAAACAGGGATCCAGCACCAGCATGGTCGGTGCTGGTCAGAGCCTATTACGTTAGGGGGAATTCTTGGATTTAAATCCCTACTTCAACATTTTTATTCAATGGTTTTCTGGAGCCCTACATCTCACCCGGGCTTTCTCGCTCTTACAGGACAATCTAAGGGAGCCCTGACTTTTGAGATCTGGCACAAAGGCTCCGAACACACCCAGGTTTGTCTCTTAAAAAGAATTAACTAGCTTTGTATAAGAGAATACTGTGTCAACACGGGTCTAGCCAAGATGGAGATGGTGACAATATCCGCGAGCTGATGTGCCTGCTTCTCTGATGGCTCCACAGTGCCTCCCACCCAGGAGGGGCCCTACTCGGAGCAGATTGTAAAATAACTACAGTGGGCACCCATGTCTCTTGCCCCCAAGGGATTCTTTTTTTTTTTTTAATGTTTATTTATTTTGAGAGACAGCAGGAGAAAGGAGCACAAAGAGAGAGGGAGGGAGAGAGAGAGAGAACCCCAAGCAGGCTCCATGCCATCAAACCAGAACCCGATGTGGGGCTCGAGCCCACAAACCATGAGATCATGACCCTGAGCTGAAATCAAGAGCCAGCTGCCCAGACTGAGCCATCCAGATGTCCCCCCTTTTTTATTTTTAGAATCTTTTTTCATTTGTTTTGGTTTTTTTAATTAAGTTTTTTCATTTTAATTCCAGTGTCGTTAACGTACAGTGTTGGATTCGTTTCAGGTGTGCAATATAACGAGTCAGCACTTCTCTACGTAACTTAGTACTCATCATGGTGAGCGTACATGTACACCTTAAATTCCACATACGAGTAAAATCAGATAGTATTTGTCTTTCTCTGACTGACTTATTTCACTCAGTATCATACTCTAGCGCCATTCCTGTTGTTGCAAAATGGCAAGATTTCATCCTTTTTTTTTGGCTGAACAACATTCCATTGTGTATCTATACCACATCTTCTTTATCCATTCATCTATCAGTGGACATTTGGGCTGCTTCCATAATTTGGCTATTGTAAATAGTGTTGCAAGAAACTTATGGGTGCATGTATCCCTTTGAATTCTACTTTTTTGGAGTATTTTGGGGGCAACTACCGAGTAGTGCAAATGCCGCATTTGCGGTAATTTTATTTGTAACATTTTGAGGAACTTCCATATTGTTTTCCACAGTGGCTGCACCACTTCGCATTCCCACCAACAGTGCACAAGGGTTTCCCTTTCTCTACAGCCTCGCCAACACCTGCTGTTTGTTGTGGTGTTGATTTTTAGCGCCTCTGACAGGGCTGAGGTGATATCTCCTTGTGGTTTTGATTTGCATTCCCCTGATGATGAGTGATGTTGAGCATCTTTTCATGTGTCTGTTGACCATCTGGATGTCTTCTTTGGAGAAATGTCTGTTCATGTCTCCTTCCCATTTTTAAATCAGGTTATTTGGTTTTTGGGTGTTGGGTTCTATCAGTTCTCTCTATATTTTGGAAACTAACCCTTTATTGGATGTATCGTTTGCAAATATCTTCTCCCATTCAGCCTTTTAGTTTTGTTAATTGTTCCCATCTCTGGGCAGAAGCTTTTTATTGTGATGTAGTCCCAATAGCTTATTTTTGCTTTTATTTCCCTTCCCTCAGGAGACACATCTAGAAACATGTTGCTATGGCCAATGCCTGTGCTCTCTTCCAGGATTTTTAGGGTTTCAGGTCTCACATGTAGGTCTTCTATCCATTTTGAGCTTATTTTTGTGTTAGAAGCTGTTGCACTTTCATTCTTTTGCATATAGCCGTCCAGTTTTCCCAGCACCATTTGTTGAAGAGACTGTCTTTTTCCCATTGGATATTCTTGCCTCCTTTGTTGAAGATTAATGACTATATACTTATTGATTTACTTCTGGACTCTTTTTTCTGTTCTATTGATCTATGTGTCTATTTTTGCATGAGTATCATACTGTTTTGATGACTAAAGCTTTGCAGTATATTTTGAAGCCTGGGATGGGGACACCTCCAGTTTTGCTTTTCTTTCTCAAGGTTGCTTCACTGTCTGGGGTCTTGTGTGATTCCATACAAATTTTAGGATTGTTGGTTCTAGTTCTGTGAAAAATGCTGTTGGTATTTTGATAGGGATTGCATTATATCTGTAAATTGCTTTGGGTAGTATAGACATTTTAACAATACGTGTTCTTCCAATCCATGAACATGGACTATCTTTCCATTTGTTTGTGTCATTGTCAATTTCTTTAGTCAGTGGTTTATAGTTTTCAGAGTACAGGTTTTTCATCTCTTTGGTAAGGTTTATTTCTAGGTATTTTATTATCTTTGGTGCAATTGTAAATGGGATTATTAATTCCCTTTCTGCTGCTTCATTAGTAGTGAAAAGAAATGCAAAAGATTTCCGTACATTGATTATGTATCCCGTGACCTTACTGAATTCATTTATTAGTTCAAATAGTGTTTTGGTGGAGTCTTTGGGGTTTTCTATAAATATAGTATCATGTTATCTACAAATAGTGAAGTTTTACTTCATCCTTATCAATTTGGATGTCTTGTGCCTGGCATAGGACAGCGTCCCTCGCCGCCCCCCTCCCCGAGAGTCATGTGGCCCCAGCATCACTAGCCAAGTAGCCTCCGGAAGACAGTGTGGATCCACAAGTGACTTCAGCCTGACAGAGAGCCACCAGGGGGAGACATAGGCCCCCGGAGGGGCCTGGGATGGGACTTGGAAAGGGCTGGAAAGTGCTCTGGGGAGGAGGGCAGCCCGGGGAAAGGAGTAACCATTAGCTGGGGAAGGGGCCGGCTGTGAGGGAAGGTCTCCGGGAGAGGAGAGAGAGCTGGGGAACCATGAGGAGGGACATGGTGGCGGGGACGTGACTCCCGGGGTGGGGCGGCCAGCCAGGGAGGGGGCCGCAGGCCCAGAGGGCGAAGAGATTAAGGAGGCGGCAATGCCATGGCAGGGCTGGGGGCCTGCTGGGAACCAGATGACAAGCAAGTGTGGTGACTCAAGGGGCCACCCACGCATGTCCCTTGGGCAACACAGGCTTTTGGAGGCTATTGACTACACCCGCAGCTGGACTTGGAAGATCTTGGCTGAGAAATGAACCCGAAGCCTTCTACTTGCTGGAGTCCGGGCAGCTGCGAGCACACCAGGCCCTTCCGAGGATTCATTTCAAGGCTCTAGACAAAAGCGTGGACAAGAGATCTTGGAAAGGCACGAGCCCCGGCTGTGAATGGGGTTCCGCTAGGCCACTGCGGGGCCAGGACTGGGGAAGTTCACAGCCGCCAAGGGTATTCCCTGAAGGACTACTGGTCGCTGAGCCAGGCGGACTTGGTAGGAATAAATCAGGAAATGACCTAATTTTCCTCCTACCCCTACGTGGGTGGAGGAACCTTGAAAACATGATGTTAAGTGAAAGAAGCCAGGTACAAAAGACCATAAATTCTCTGATTTCGCTTGCATGAAATTTCCAGAGCAGGCGCGGGGACAGAAAGGAGACGGTGGCTGCCGGGGGCCAGGAGCAGGAAGGCAAGGGACTGCTGGTCGGGACAGGGTTTCTTTTTGTGGGGATGGGAATGTTCTACAGCCGTCGTGATTGGTTGACTCTGTGGATACACTAAAAACCACTGACTCGCACATTCAAATGGGTGAATTGTCCAGTGTATAGACAATAGTTCAATAAAACCTTTCTATTTATCCGAGAGTCACACCATTAATTTCTGATAAACACGCTTTGTAAACTAAGAAACAAAAGACACTTCATTTGATGATATCTATCTTATTTCATTTTAAGTCAATGTATTTATTTTTTGAGAGAGCGAGCTAGAGCGGGGGAGGAGCAGAGAGAGAAAATTGCAAGCAGGCTCCACGCAGTCAGCACAGAGCCCAGTATGGGGCTTGAACTCAGGAACCTCAAGATCATGACCTGAGCCGAAACCAAGGGTAGGAGGCTTAACCGACTGAGCTTCCCAGGCGCCCCGATGATACGTGTTTTAAACGAACACTTAAATCTTTGGCGAAACATGAATGCAGTTTCACCTACCTTGGGTGAGGTGGGGCTCTTTCCAGTGAGGACTGCTCCGCCTTGGCCCCAGCAAACCACCCCCTCTGCTGAGCCCGGGGTGTCTGGTGTGAATCGCCGCATTAGAGGAATTCCCTGAAAACAAGGAACCAGACTCGAAAACTTGTCATTATCACTGTTAGGTAAGATTGTTCTGGAACGTCTAGCCAGGCTGACGTAAGTCAGGAGACAGAGAAATGAGGTATAATTATCCTAGAGGGGCACGTAAGTCATCCTGCAGCTAACTTGATTCTATACCTAAAAAAAGCCCAAGAAAACGCCTGAAAAAGCGATTCCAATCCAGCGGAAACTTCAGTTACGCCGCTGGATATGAGACACACAAAACTCAACAACCTTGCTCTGTACATGCAGGAGTCGCTTGGGAATTAGAATCGAAACAAAGCCCTTTCAGTCGGTTGAGCATCTGACCTCGGCTCAGGTCATGATCTCACGGTTCGTGAGTTCGAGCCCCGAGCCTCACATCGGCTCACTGCTGTCCCCCTGTCTTTGGCCCTCCCCCGCTCGTGTTCTCTCTCTTTCTCTCTGTCTCTCAAAAATAAACATTAAAGAAGAAAGTCCTTTCACGAAAGCAACACACTCTCAATATTCCTAGCAATAAGCTTGATATAAAAAGCACAGGGGCGTGTCTGAAACCTCCCCCACTTTCCCAAGAGCCAAGAAGAAGACATGAGATGTGCCCCGCTCCCAGATGGGAAGACCGTGTCTTGCAAAGTTGTTCAGCCTTCCTAGATTAATGCGTTGACTTAATGTCATTCTAAGCAAAATCCTTACAATAAATAGTAAATGAAAAAAAAAGGGGTGATATCCACACATAGGAAGAATGGTACCATTCACTGTCAAGTTTATACCCAAAGAAGATCACCAGAAACACATATGGATCACTGGTTCATGGTACGCTTGCTGACACACTCAGAGAGACGTGTTTACAGACGAGTGCAAGAATAAGAATGGATTGATAGATGGCTTCAGGGATAGGCGTGGGGATAGACGTGTGGGAAAGAATATACAAGCAAATGGCAATGGTAGAATCTAGGTCGTAAGTATTCGCGTGTTAGCTGCAGAATTCTTTCAACCTTGTCGAATATTTGGAAATTTTCATAATAAAAGGTTGGGTAAACACAGAAAAGAAGAGAAAACCGATGCATGTATAGTATGAGTCCAACTTTTAAAATATGAGCTGAAGACAGGGAGGAAACAGGCTAAAATATTAGCTCTGGTGAAATTATACGTGGTTTTTATTTACTTCGTCATACTCCATGCCCTGACCGTATTTTCTAAAAATGTTTATGTATTTATTTATTTATTTTGAGAGAGGGAGCGCGTGCTCACACACATGAGCAGGGGAGGGGCAGAGAGAGAGGGAGACATAGAATCCCAAGCAGGCTCCGAGCTCTCAACGCAAAGCGCGATGAGGGGCTCAAACCCACAAACTGTGAGATCGTGACCTGAGCCGAAATGAAGAGTCGGACCCTTAATTGACCGAGGCACCTGGTGCCCTGAGCACCTGTCCATTTTTAATAATAAAATTATATATAATATTTTTATCACTATGCAAAGAACACTTTGGGATTTTAGAAATCTCTCTACATTCATGAGCATTCTTCCATTTCTCCACGAGAGGGCGGCATAAGCCTGCCAGATAGCAAAAATGCTTTTAAAGTATTTGGTCTGAAATTGAACACTGCTGTTATTGTTCACTTTGCTTTAAAAATTTTTTGTGTGTATCCATTCATTCATTCATTCACTTATTCACTTTTAAGAGAGAGAGTGAGAGCGGAAGGGCAGAGGGAGAGAGAAAAATTCTAAGCAGGCTCGTTACTGTCAGTTCAGAGCCCAATTTGGGGCTTGATCCCATGAACCCTAAGATCATGACCTTAGCTGGGACCCTTAACAGACTGAGCCACACAGGCGCACAGCATGTGTCAATTTTTAGTAATAAAATTATATATAGTATCTTTATCACTATTTAAAGAACACTTTGGGATTTTAGAAAGCTCTCTACATTCACGAGCATTCTTCCATTTCTCCACGAGAGGGCGGCATAAGCTCAACAAATAACAAAAATGCTTTCAAGGTGTTTGGTCTGAAATTGAACACTGCTGTTATTGTTCAGTTTATTTTTTAAAAATTTTGTGTGTATTTATTTATTCATTTTTAAGAGAGAGAGAGAGCGAGCAGGGGAAGGGTAGAGGGAGAGAGAGAAAATTCTAGGCAGGCTCCTTGCTGTCAGCTCAGACATGCTGACATGAACCCTGAGATCATGACCTCAGCTGGGAGCCTTAACAGACTGAGCCACCCAGGCGCCTCGAGCATGTTTCAAGTTTTAGTAATAAAATTATATATGGTATCTTTATCACTATGTAAAGAACACTTTGGGATTTTAGAAATCTACCTTCATGTGCATTCTTCCATTTTTCCACGAGGGGGCGGCATAAGCTCAACAAATAGCAAAAATGCTTTGAAGGTATTAGGTCTGAAATTGAATGCTGCTGTTAGTTCGCCAGTTTTTTGTTTTTAATGTTTATTTATTCATCTTTGAGAGAGAAAGGGAGAGCAGGAGAGGGGCAGAGAGAGAGGGAGAGTGAGGATTCCAAGCAGGCTCCTACCTGTCAGCTCAGAGCGAGATTTGGGGCTTGATCCCGGGGAAACGCGGGATCACGACATGAGCCAAAATCAAGAGTCGGGTGCTTAGCCGACTCAGCCACCCCGGCGCCCTCAGATTTTCTTTTTACAGTATCCACGGACCACTTTCACCATGATCCAAGGGGTACCGCTGCCCACCCACTCACCCTAGCCCAGCCAGAAAGGCCCATTGGGCAACAGCGTCTTGGAGGTGTGCTCCCTCCTCATGGCCGTGGTTTTGAACAACTCCTGGGTCCCCAGAGTCCTCTAAGCACAGTTCTAGACATCCGTCCACGTTGGTTTCTCAGGTGATGACCAGGTGTACCACTGACTCATTTGAGTCAGATACCTGCCCAGGCCCCGTCTGTATCTCTGCCCATCACAGGGCTACTGCAGCCTCTCGTTCCAACCGTATCCTGTCGCTCGCTATAGTTTTGTCAGTCATTTCAAATGCCTTATTTTAAACTCTCTTTGTCTAGAAACTGAAAAGGAAGAATTTACAAATTTTTCTATGTAATGATGTGAAATCCCTGCTCAGGGAAGGAAAGAAGGGAGGGAAAGAGGGAAGGAAGGAAAGAATTATCAAATGACATTTGAGAGAAATATATTCGCAACATACATGACAAAGGGCTGATTTACTTAATTTATACAGAGCTCAAACTCAAAAGTCAAAAAGAAAAAAAAGGAAGATGAAGAAAAGCAGACGAAAAACACAATAGAAAAAAAAGGATGAAGTAAACAGAAGGGCACAAAGAAACCTAAGTCACGAAAAACTATTACACTTCACTGGTAATAGAAGACACACAAACCAAAATGATAATAGAGTAGAATTTCTTACCTTGAAAATTGCCAAAAGTGAATTGAAGTTGAGTGGTATCCGGTGGTGTTGAGGATGGCAGATTGGGAAATGAGCGCTCACGCCTTGTTGAAAAGCATGAAGGAATCCAACTTTCTTTTTTTTTTTTTTTTTATATTTTTATTTCTAGGAGAGAGAGAGACAGCGTGAGCAGGGTAGAGGTCAGAGAGGGAGGAGACACAGACTCCAAATAGGCTCCAGGCTCCGAGCTGGCAGTCAGCACAGAGCCCAACGCGGGGCTCGAACCCACGAACCGCGAGATCATGACCCAAGCGAAAGTCGGACGCTCAACCGACTAAGCCACCCAGGCGCCCCGGGATCCGACTTTCTGAAGGAGCATTTGACAATATCGATGAATTTAGAAATGCATGTAGCTTGAGCTAGACCCTATTTGGAATTTACACTATAGAAATATTTCTATTTCTAGATATGCAAATAGAATTTCCACGATAGAAATTTTTATCGTAGCAAGAAAAGAAAAGAAAACAAAAACAAAAAACAAAACCAAGAGCTTGCAACAACTGAAGTATCTGACCAGGGCAAAATTACTAGATATCTGTACAAATGAAGAGGCCTGATGATAGGTTAAAAAAAAAGCAAGAATCAAACACCAAAATCAAGTTCAAAGTTGGCACCCAAGTAGCAGAAAAGTAGACTTTAGGGGGGCCTGGGTGGCTCAGTTAAACGTCCGACTTCAGCTCAGGTCATGATTACATGATACCTGAGTTTGAGCCCCACGTCGGGCTCTCTGCTAACAGTGCAGAGCAGAGCCTGCTTCAGATCCTCTGTTCCCTTCTCTCTCTGTCCCAATTCTGCTAGTGCTCTCTTTCTCTCTCTCTCTCTCTCTCAAATATAAACAAACATTTTTAAAAAAGAAAAGAAAAGTAGATTTTATAGTGAGAGAACTAAAGTGCCCTGATCTTCGTATCTCCCCTGCCTGGGAACTCACAATCCTGAGCCAATGGGGAAGTGAGACCATGTGTGGTTTTTTTCTTTTGTTGTACTTTTATGAGTACTCTAAATTTTATGTAATGAGCATGTGTCGATTTTTAATAATAAAAGTATATGTAAGATACTTAACACTATGTAAAGAACGCTAGGAATTTATAATTACATTCATGAGCATTTTCCCATTTCTCCACGAGAGGGCGGCATAAGCACAGCAAATAACAAAAATGCTTTCAAGGTATTTGGTCTGAAACTGAACATTGCTGTTAATTGGTCAGTTTATTTTTTTAATGTTTATTTATTTATTATTGGGGGGGAGGGAGGGAGTGGGGGAGAAGCAGAAAGAGAATCCCAAGCAGGCTCCTTGATGTCAGATCAGAGCCCAGCAAAGTGGGGCTTGATCCTACGAACCGTGAGGTCATGACCTGAAATCAAGAGTCAGATGCTTAACCAACTCAGCCACCCAGGCGACCCTGGTTGTTGATTTTGATGTGTTACTTGCACAGGCAAATTGTTCATTCAATTGTTTATTTGTAGGATAAAATGGCTGCGTAGTCATCGTAAAAATCGATATATAGGAGAAAACACAAGTCGCCTATAGTCACACTCCCCATTATAGCCAAAGTTGACAATCTGGCATTTATCCTCACGTTTATAGATGTGTGGTGGAAAGAGGGGGCTACGGGTTTTTAAATAAAATGTGCCCACTCGTACAAATGTTTTTTACTCCCCCCCTTTTGCATCAAATGTCTCTTGAGCATTTCCTTATTTCCCTAAATTCTTTGACATGATGGTTTTTAAAGGTGGAATGGTGTTCCAGCCGGTGGGCACACTGTACCTTGCTTCACTGACTTACACTGGTCATTCAGGCTGTTTTAACCATCTTTTAAGTTACAAAAGATTTCCCATGTACAAAATACGCATGGAAAAGGAATGGTCACCCAGTTAATCACTGCTCAGATTTGGTACATGTTAATTTTTTCCGTCTCAGCTTCAGATATTTTTTAAAGACTTCATTGGTAAGTAACTTCTACACACAGTGTGGGGCTCGAACTTACAACCTTGAGATCAAGAGTTGCACGCTCCACTGACTGAGCCAGCCAGGCGCCGCCACTGCTTCAGATATTTTTTGAAAAAGTTTTTAACTGGGGCACCTGGGTGGCTTAGTCTGTTAAGGGTCCGACTTTCGCTTAGGTCATGATCTCGCGGTTCGTGGGTTCAAGCCCCGCGTCAGGCTCTGTGCTGACTGCCAGCTCAGAGCCTGGAGCCTGTTTCAGTCTGTGACTCCCTCTCTCTCGGCCCTCCCCTGCTCACACTGTCTCTCTCTCTCTCCTAGAAATAAATAAAACATTTTAAAAAAAAAGAAAAAAGAAAAAAATTTTAACTGTTTACTTTCTTTTTTTTAATGTTTTATTTATTTCTGAGAGAGAGAGAGAGAGACAGTGTGAATAGGGGAGGGTCAGAGAGAGAGGGAGACACAGAATCCGAAGCAGGCTCCAGGCCCTGAGCTATCAGCACAGAGCCCGGCATGGGGCTCGGACCCACGAACCATTAGATCATGACCTGAGCCACCCAGGCGCCCCTGTTTGTTTATTTTCGAAGGAGAGACAGCGTGAGCAGGGGAGGGTCAGAGAGAGAGGGAGACACAGAATCCGAAACAAGTTCCAGGCTCTAAGCTAGCTGTCAGCACAGAACCCGACACGGGGCCTGAACCCGTAAACCGTGAGATCATGACCTGAGCCGAAGTCGGACACTTAACCGACTGAGCCACCCAGGTGCCCCTGAGAAAGGCCGATTCAAAGGGGCGAGCCTCTTCAGCCCTACAAGGTACTGCTGAATCACACTGTCGAATGACTGCGGCTTCCAGGTCAGACAGTCTTTATTATTATTATTATTATTCTTTTAAAGTTTATTTACTTATTGAACTAATCTCTACACCCACTGTGGGGCTAGAACTCACAATCTCGAGATCAAGCGTGGCTAACTCCTCCAGTTGAGCCAGCCAGGCGCCCCCACGTCAGCCAGCCTTGAATGAGAGTCCCATTTCCTCACCTCCGCAGTGTGGTAGGACCCGTCGCTTTAAGCATCTTCGAGTTGAAGCACCTTTTCGTGGTCACTAGCCAGCAAGGTTTGTCTCTTGTGAATTCCCTATCCGTAGCCTTTGCTTATTATGCACTCGAGTTGTTTGTCTTTCCCTTGCTGATTTGTACACGTTCTATGCATATTTCTGATTCAGACCAGATCCCTACAAGCAGCACGTGGCAACGCACAAACCCAATAATTTAAGGAGAGCTTGATGAAGGTGAGGGGTAGGGAGGCGAGCAAGGTGGGCAACCTCAGGCCTGAAGGGGCAAAGGTTCCACAACCGTTCTCCCGGGATTTCTGGGTATTTCCACACGAGGAGCAAAGGGCACTGAGGAGCTTGTTCAGGGATGATGGATAGCAGCGGCCTTGAGAGCTGGAGATAGTGGACACCATTAAGATGAGAACATCGCCCTCCCCGGAGACATTCCGGGGGCCCTAAAGCCACCTCCTGCTGGTCCCGGGAGACCTTTGCTCGCCTTCCCCTGTGGCCCCCGAGGGGTTTTGCTTGCATTCCAGATAAGGTCATCTCTCCCGAGGGGAGGATGGGCAGGCCATCAGCAGGCCTGAGAGCCGCCGGGTTTCCTAACTCAGAGTCCCTGTCTTGTGGTGCATCCCTCCCCGCCCCCCACCACGTGCAGGTGAGCACCGCCCGGTGGGAACTGGGGAGCCGGTGCCAGCTCAAGAGAGTGTTCTGGCTGCTGCCTGTTGCTCTAATAAAGCCTGTGCCTCTGACCAGGGCGCTTCCCGGCCAGAGATGCCACGAAACGGGCAGGCTGACTCGCTGACTCGTCGGCCTGCGGGAGGGCCCGGTCGCAGACTGCAGGTCCTGACTTGCCGGCAGCCCGCGGAGCCTGGGAACGGCGCCGGACGGGACTGCGCAGCCGCACTAGGGCGCACGACTCCGCGAGCCAGCCGGGCGGAGGCGGGGCGGAGGCGGGCCGGCCTCCCCAGGGGGCGGAGCCAGGGCGGAAACTCACACGGCCGGCCTCCCGGTCTCCCACGGAGGCTCCGCCCGCCCGGAAACCGGTGGGAACTGAGCGCCGCTCCTAGGGGCCCGCCTCCCCGGCGCCGCGTGGGGAAGGCTGGGAAAGGGACGGGCCAGGGAAAGGCGTCCGGCACAGCCGCCGCCGAGGGTTTTGTGCTCCGCGGACGTCTTCCCGTGGACCGTGGCTTGCCTTTCCCTTCCTGAGTGCGGTCCGTTTGGCACTGATGATCTGGGAATGTGCTCAGACTTGCTTCGTATGCTTTCCCCGCGTCTGTGTTTGTAAATGTTCCGTGTGTTTATCGACTAATCGTCGTATGCCGGCTTCTGCCTCTGCCCCGTTAGCGCAAGGTAAACAACAACAATAATAGTAACCAACCGGAGCAGGGTGTAGCAGTGGGTTGGTTTAAAAAAAAAAAAAGTGGAACTACAGGGGAGCCGATTGACTGTTGACTTCAGCTTAGGTGGTGATCTCACGGTTCATGGGTTCGAGCCCTGCCTGGGGCTCTGTGCTGACAGCATGGAGCCTACTTGGGATTCCTTCTCTTTCTCTCTCAGTCTCCAAATAAATAAATAAACTTAAAAAAAAACCTTTTTCAGTGGAACTGCAATACTCGGCAATAACTACATGCAGGAGGGCAGGCGTTTCTGGGAGTTAGAATGTTCTGGGCTGCAAGGGTCAGAAAGCATGACTCAGCAGGATCAAACACTAAGGAAACTGAGAGCTCTTTTAGCAAGCCCAGATGCAGCTGTCTTCCAGGCTGGTTGAATCTTCAGCTTCATGATGTTGCCATGGATCTAGACTTTTCCATTTCTCTACTATCCTTCCTATTAGTGTAATGAACATGTTGGGAGCAAGACAATTGTAGCAGGTCCAGTTACCTCGGCCAAACTTGACAATATCAAGAGGAAGAGAGAAATAATATTGTCCTTGCCTTTCTCTTGGAAAGAGGGGAGACTTCTCCCCCAAGCCTTCCCATCTGACTGCCCATCACGTGGCTAGAGTTGGGTCACACTGGTCTTCCCGACACCATGACTACTAAGACGGAAGCACTTGGCTTCCCTTTCAAGACAATGAGTTACTCCTGTTGACTTGATTCTTAGAGCAAGAGAAAGACTTGGCTTCCCCTTCAAAACACTTGCTGCACAGGGCAGAGGTGGATACCTGGACAATATTTGGATTCTCTCAGTAGGAAGGAGAGTGGGTGGAGCTGGTTAGGCAACCCAAAGCCTTCGCTCCCCATGACCAAACACTCGAACTCAACGGTAAACCCCAAGTAATCCAATTAAAAACCAGGCAAAAGACATGAAGAGATATTTCACCGAAGAGGATATACAGATGGAAAGGTACTCAACATCATTAGCCATCTGGGAAATGCAAACTAAAATCACCATGAGATATTATTACACACCTATCAGAAAGGCTAAAATGTAAAAAAAAAAAAAAACCATAATGACACCACCAAATGCTGAGGAAGATGTGGAGAAAGCTGAGTGTTCCTCCGTCGGTAGTAGGAACGTAAAATAGGACAGCCACCGTAGAAAATACTTCTACGTAGAAAATGGCAGGTTCTTAGAAGCCCAAAGATAGGCTTACTGTATGAAATTCGAATTTCAGTGCCAATAAAGGCCATCTTACTGGTACACAACCATATCCATTTGTTCATGTACTGTGTAAATAGGTAATGCCGTGGCTGCCTTTACTTTACTAAAAGAGTTTCAGTCTGACCATTTACAGAGGAGCTTTGCTGACCTTGTTTTAGGTAAGATCGGCCCATACACACACACACACACACACACACACACACACACACTGCCATACAGGCACGCGATGATCCCGTCACTGAGATCCAGTGAACCACAACTCCGCACGCCAACACGAAGGAATCCCACAAACGTACAGTTGATAACGAGAAGCCAGAAACCAAAAACTACGCAGAGTACGCATCCTAGTGATAGAACATTTAAAAACAGGCCTGACTCTCCCCAGGCTGATCGGAGTCCGGAGACTGGTAAGCCCGAGGGACTGACAGTTCAGTGACCGGAAGGGGCCGGGACAGGGCTTCGCAAGGGCTGATCTGGTGCCGGTTCAGTGGGTGAGTTCACTTGGTAAAAATTCACGGAGGCTTCCACTTAACGACTTGCACACTTACTTGAGGGGAGTTATGTTTTGACAAGGACTGCAGGAGGAAGCCGGCCCGGGGCACCGCAGCGGGCCCATATCCGGGAACAGGTGGTTACGTCAAAGCCGACCAGGAATCGCTCACGTTGGGTTTCTCAGCTCATCTCCCCTATCCCAGCTTTCACCGCTTCCTCACCACGACCTTTCTTCCCCTGCTCCAGCGGGAGGGGCTCCTCTTAGGCCGACCCCCTCCGTGACGGATAGGAGGTAGGTCAGTGACGTGCAGGTCTATGCCTTCGTCATAGGTATCTATCGCCATGTGACCAATCCCCCCCAAAATTAACGGCTCAAACGACCATATTTTGTTGTTTGCTCCTGATTCTGCACAGCTGGCCAAGACGGAAGGTTCAAGAAGCCTTAACTGACATAGTTTGGCTCCTCAGTGCTCCTTGCCACATAGCTATCTTGAGCTGCCTTATAGCATAGTGCGGTCTCAGAGTAACCTGATTTCTTACATGGTGGCTGACTTCCAAGAGCAAGAAAGTGGAGGGGCCCGTTCTCTTAAGCGTGGGAATGGAATCCTTAGAGCATCACTTCCACCCGGTTTTACAGGACAACATAAGTCACGAAGAGGGGAAACAGACTCCCCCTCCTGATATAAGGAACAGAAATGCATGCGTGACCTTCTTTAATCCACCCAGAACTTTATCTAGGATGATAGGAGTGGAGTCGGCTGGAGCTTAGCAGGCTTCCTGGAGCCCGAGGGTGCTAGGGCCCCAGCGATTAGAGCAGAAGCCTCCCGCCCCCTGCCACCTCCCGGGAAACTTCTGCGGAAACAGTGTTTTCCAATCACCCAAGCGCCACTTGCTTGCACTAACTCAATAACAAATGCACACACCATTGAGTAATTTATAGAGAAAATTTGCAGAATAAATTGAATGGAAACTCGGTGGCTTTTCATTGAAAACAAATGCTACGAAGTACTCCGTTGAGCACGAAACTCGAGCAACCCAACGTCACTGCAACAATGATTACTGTTGCCTGAATTTCTCAGCCAGACCAATGCTTCCCAAATTTCAATGCACATGGGGATCACTTGGGGATCTTTGGTTTTTTTCAAGTTTATTTACATATTTTGGCGGGAGGAGAGAGAGTGTGTGTGAGCGTGGGGAAGGGACAGAGAGAGACGGACGATCCCGAGTGGGCTCTGCGCTGACAGTGTGCCGGTCGAACCCACAAACTGTGAGAACATGACCTGAGCCGAAATCAAGAGTCAGATGCTTAACCGACTGAGCCACCCCGACGCCCCGGGGATCCTGTTAAGAAGCAGATTCTGATGTCGCAGGTCTGGAGTGAGGTCTGAAGTGCTGCTCTCTATGGTCATCAGATCACAATGGAATTAAAACAGTCAGAGCTCTATGGGGCGCCTGGGTGGCTTAGTCGGTTAAGCGTCCGACTTCCGCTTGGGTCATGATCTCACGGTTCGTGGGTTCGAGCCCCGTGTCGGGCTCTGTGCTGACAGCCAGCTCAGAGCCTGGAGCCTGTTTCCAGAGTCTGTGACTCTCTCTGACCCTCCCTGCTCACGCTGTCTCTCTCTCTCCTAAAAATAAATAAAACATTAAAAAAAAAAAAAACAGTCAGAGCTCTGGCAACTTCCAAAGCACATACTGGCTACAAACAGGGTCATTTGGGCCCTCCTTCAATACCCACTAGTTAAAGCAGTATAGAGTTAAGCTGATCCTTTGTAAGGAACGTAAACCAGTTGGTTAGGGGGGAAATAATTTATTCAACTGACAGTCAATCACACACACACCAATCTATAAATAAGAGCATAACACGTGCCAGAAAATTAGATTCAGATTATGCCAAAGGACAGAAACACAAGCACCTCAGAAGGAATGCAACTTTAATCATATCAGACCTTATCAGCTCTAACTAAGCAGGGGCTGGAGAGCTAAGTACGGTTCCTGAGCGCGGGGTGGAATATTCGGTAAACAATATTGGTATTTGCTCATATTATTGCCATAGGCTCGCAAAGACGGACTTGTGTTATTTTAAATGTAAGCACGGTAATTTGTACATTGTACAACCCTTCAGAAGTGGTGATCAGAACCCTCCAAAGTGGTGTGTGTGTGTGCACGAAAAAAGATTCAGTTTTACAGATTTGAGAGTCAACTTATTTAAAGTTACAGGTTCAAATGCCTTGTTTACCTTAACCTTTTAAGTTCAGACTAGAAAACTCATTCTTCTTTTCCTGAGTTCAGTTTTAAGTCTAGCAAATAACAACAACTACGTTTGAGGGGCCCCTGGAAAATACTTGATTTTACGTGCAAACTTAGTTCATTAAACAGGGTCACGGATTTTCAAGTACATTTAAAACTTAGTGTGGGGCACCCGGCCGGCTCAGTCAGTGTAGGGTGGGGCCCTTGATCTCAGGGTTGTGACTATGAACCCCACGTTGGGCCTAGAGATTCGTTAAAAATAAAATCGTAAAAAAAAAAAAAATACAAACCAAAAAACTTGTGTTTTGTCGTTTCCTTTTTAATCACTTCAACTGTCTCAATTAGCAAACAAATACATTCCCAACTATGCAAATAAGTTTTAAGGCTAATGAATTAAACCTATAGTGTAACTTAAGTTTTCTTAAAATGTTCCAGCACCGTATATAAAATTAGTTTTCAACTGAAATCACAAGTTTAGATTAATTACCCAATGATGCATTTTCCAGTGGTTTCCAATGCTCAGAAAATCTTTGAAACTTGTACAAATGCATAAAATATCAAATATGCACAGATTCCTTTTTCACCCCAACGATGAGTCCCATATTTCTGACTCTCTTAAGTTTCGGTACTTTTCCTAAATTTTCGAGCTCAGAGATTCATCCCCGTTACAGATGATAGTTACCACCCCAAGGCTGAGCCCGCATACACACCCGGGATTTGGGCTGGCATCTGGCTAGATTCTTGTCAGTGACCCTAATGAGTCACTTGAAGCCTGTCAACGATTGCTATGGCCATGATGCCGTATTTCTTGTGAAGTGGAATCAAGACCCTGGCCGTTTGTTTGTTTAGACTTTTTTTTTTTTTTAAAAAGATGTTATTTTGAAGTAACCTGTGCATCCAACATGGGGCTTGAAACTCACAACCCCGAGCTGGAGTCGCATGCTGCGTGGACTGAGCCAGCCAGGTACCCTCTGACCCTTAATTTTAAGCTGTACACATTCTTGGTATTTCTGTGCACTCCTGGACATTTGTAGGATTGGCCGCTGGGTCCCCTGACTGGATTTTACGTTTAGTTTAGGAGGCTCTCACCATATGTGCTTTTCTCTTTAGCTCCAAAGACCTTTGCACTTGAGGAATCCTAAGATATGTAAATACCCTTTTATCTGCTAATAAGACCTTGGGAATCCGTGGAATCTTTGTAGAGGCTTTGATCAGGTCGGGTTTGGATTTTAGGGCAGGATTGCCTAATAGCTGGTGGTGTTTTCTTCCCTTGAGGCGCTGCAGCCTGGGTGCCTCTCTCTTCACGATTTCAGCAGGAACACATACTTCTTTGAATATTTCAAATTACGTTCAATTTTTAATATTTCACGTGGCCCTGCCTGAGCTGTAGTCACCAAATTTGAGGTCCTTTTACTGACAAGGGGTGATGCATATGATTAGCAAGCGGATTCTTTATTAATTCAACAAACGTTTCTTGATTACCTGCTCTTTGTAGATATGCAATAGAGAACATAAAAGATGCTCTTTTCCTTTCTGTTCTTGCCCAGAATTTCTCAAGCTCAGGACTACAGCCCATGGCCTCTACCCAGTAGATTCCAGTCACACCTTCCTCCCCCCGCCCCGCCGCAGGTCTTGACCATCTGAAATACCTGGTCCGAATCACATCTGTGGGAGGCAGAATAACGGCGCCCCAAAGATGTCCAGACACATCCGAACCCCCCAAATCTACGTTTCTTTACATGGCATACGGGACTTTCCAGACGTGGTTAAATTAAAGATCTTGAGGTGGGAAGAATATTCTGGATTATCCAGGTGAACCCAGTGTGATCACACGGGTCCTCATAGGAAGGAAGCAGGGGGTCAGTGTCAGGGAAGGAGGGGTGAGATGTAAGCTGAGGCTGGAGGGGGGCCCAACTGCTGGAGGGGGCGGGAGCCGAAGGACACAGGCAGCCCCAGATGCCTGGGATAAGGAGGCAGGACCTGCCCGAGCACCTCCAGAAAGAACCAAGCCTGGCCGGCACCTTAATTTTGGCACAATAGACCCATTTCAGAGTTCAGACCTCCAGAACTGTAAGATAATAGATTTCTATTCCTTCCAGTCACCATGTTTTATAATAATTTGTTACAGCAGCAAGAGAGGAGATGAATACAGTATTCAAATAGTCAGAGTCTATTGGCGTGGGTTTTTTTTTTTTTATAAAGTTCCCACGGAATGAAAGCTTTTTTGTTGTTATCATGGAAATTGTAGGCACGTGTAAGTGACAGAGAACAACGAAATGAACCTCCTTGACCCATCCCCGGCTTCAACAATGATCAACTCACGATGACCTTGTTTCAAATTCACTCACTCCTGCTCTCCATCACCCGTATCTTTCTTTTCTTTTCTTTTCTTTTCTTTATTTTTATTTTTTAAACATTTATTTATTTTTGAGAGGCAGAGACAGAGCACAAACGGAGGAGGGGCAGAGAGAGAGAGGGAGACAGAGAATCGGAAGCAAGCTCTAGGCTCTGAGCTGTCAGCACAGAGCCCGCCACGGGGTTCGAACCCACGAACTGCAAGATCATAACCTGAGCTGAAGTCAGATGCTTAGCTGCCTGATGCCACCCAGGTGTCCCCGTGTTAGTTTTAAACAAATCTTAGATATGTCACACTTCCCGTGATTATTTCCAAAAGCATGTATAAAACGTGGGAACTATTTAAACAATAACTGAAATACCATTATCCAACCTAAATTTAAAAAATAATTCTTGAATACCATCAACTATGGAGGAGTGCTTCCGTTTCCAGTCGCCCCATAAATATCGCGGATGCTTTTTCCAGTTTGGCTTGTACTAATTCAGACTCAAACACAGCCCACACCATGCTACTGGCTGCTATGTCACTTCAGTCCCTTTTTCATCTGCGGGCTCCCTTTCCATTTCTCTTCTGTCCCCCTTGAAGTTTATTTCTTGAAGAAAAAAGGTCATTGGTTAAGTAGTTTCCTCAGCTGGGGTTTTGCTGATAGCATCCCCAAGGTGTTACTATATTCCTGTGATGTCTGTATTTCCCGGAAGCCGGTGATCAGATCTACAGGCTTTGATCCGATTCAGGTTTGACTTTTTGGCAAGACTGTGTCATAGGTGGTATGTTCTTCCACAGAAACCCGGTCAGGTGTGCCTGGCTCTCTTTTTGTCATCTTCGCAGCCACTGAAGCTCAATGTCAGGATCCAGTCAATCGGTGGGGTGGTGGGGGTGGGGGAGTTCATTCAAATTCTGATTCCATCACTCCTCCTAAGGGATTAGCTGAATGTTTCCACAGAGACTCTTCTCTTATCTACAAGTTGGATACCCAGTGGCCCAAGGTACGGCCGAACTCTGGGTAACACACGGCAACGATGGACATTTCTGGTTTGCTTCCGGTCCGGGCTGGATGTCAGCCATTACTGTTTACGGAATGTGGTCTTGGAATCAAGCGTGACGGACCCGAGGCTCCCGGGTGTGGTGGGATTTCTGGGGGCTGTCATGGTGAGTTTCTGTCTTCTGGAATTTCCTGGCATAAATGGGACTCTGTAGACTGAGGTCGATAGATTCTAGGCAAATTTCCAGGCATATTCGTTTCCTGGGGCCGCAGTCACAAAGTACAACAGACTGGGGGGCTTAAAACAACAGAAATTTCTCCTCTCACTGTTCTGGAGGCTAGAAGTCCGAAACCAAGGTGTCGGCAGGGTCACACATACTCCCTCCCTCCGAAGGCTCGAGGTCCGTGCGTGTCTCTTAGCTTCTGGTGTTGCTACAAGCTTTGGCATTTGTTGGCTTGCAGATGCATCGCTCCAATCTCTGTCTCCCTCACCACCTGAACTTCTCCCTGTGTGTCCGTGTCTTTTCTTCTAAGGACACTAGTTACATTTGGTTGAGGGTTTGCCCTACGTCAGTATGACCTCATCTTCACTTAACTGATTACATCTGACCCTGTTTCCAAATAAGGGCACGTTCACAGGTACCAGGCATAGGACTTGAACATATCTTTTGAGGGCCATAATTCAACCCATACCACCAGGGAGCCCAGGGCGTAGCAGCAGCGGACGTTCTTCTGGCCGGCAATGTCATGGTGGACTCGGGGAGGTAATTGGCCCGGCAGAGACGTCCGGAACAAGTGATTTGATTTGCATGAACAGAGCCTCTTTCTCCAAGATCTTCTGTGCTAGCACTGAAAATTGCTGTCCCTTCGGAATGTCCAAAGGACACAGCAACTGGAAGTCAAAGGTATGGGCAGGGCCCTTGCTCCAGAGGACTTGTGTAAGATGAAATGCTCTACCATCACCTTCTTGAAATTCTTTATTGTGTTTGTAAACAAGGATCTGCTATATGGTCTGAGGGTTTGTGTGCTTCCTAAACTCGTATGTTGGAATCCTACCCCCCAGTGTGATGGTATTAGCAGATGGGAGGTGTGGAGATCATAGCGGTGGGGTCTCATGAATGGAATTGATGTTCTTTTCTTTTCTTTTTATTATTTTTTAAAGTTTATTTATCTTGAGAGAGAGGGAGAGCGTGTGCGCGTGATCGAGGGAAGGAGGAGCAGAAAGAAATGGAGAGAGAGGATCCCAAGGGCACTCCACGCTCAGCATGGAGCCTGACACAGTTCTCGATCTCATGGCTGTGAGATCACGACCTGAGCCTACATCAAGAGTTGGATGCCTAACCGACCCAGGCGTCCCATGGGATCAATGTTCTTTTAAGAGACCTCTCAGTTCAGGGTGGGGGCCACAGAACGGCTGTGTCCAGGAATAGCTACCAAATTTTGCTGTCATAGAATTAAGCCTTTCTAAAGGAAGGACCAGAACCCCCCCCCTCACCCGCCCACAGCAGATGTCCCCTAAACAAACTAGTCAAGGGCAGTGGACATATTATTGGAGAGAGTCTTGGCCTTAGTGACTGAGGAATTGGGGTTCTGACCCTACTCTGGGTAAGTTGTACCAAGGTATTCGTTCTCAGAGGGTTGATAAAGGTTAAACTATACATAACTGTATAATCCATATAACTATATAAAGGGTAAGCCACAGATTTCTCTATCTCTTACGTGTATAGAATAAGTGTGGTGCACAGAGCCAAGCAGGGTACATGCTCAATAAACATTCTTTTTGACCATTCAAAAATAAATAAATAAATAACAGAGACTGCCGGGGTTTCCTCTCCCCTTCTGCCACGGGAGGACAGAAAGATCCAGAAGAGGGTTCTCATTCAACCATGCTGATGCCCTGATCTCGGAGGTCCCAGCCTCCAGAACTGTAAGAAATGCATTTCTGGTGTTTATAAGCCACTCAGCCTGCGGTATTTTGTGAAAGCAGTGCGATCGGAGTAAGACAGGGCCCCACGTTTCCATTATGCACCGCAAAGCACAGACCGCAAATTATGTGGCCAGTTCTGGGTGGGGACGCTGGGCGGGGGAGGAGGAGAGGCACAGGAAACAAACCAAAACTCAAACGTTGTTTACAGCATAGTTGGCTTGGGGCTGGCTTTTTGCCTCTTTCTTCTGTGCCAGGTAAGTCTGGCTGAACTTCACGGAGACATGGGCTAACCTTGCATGGCAAGTAAACCCGGCTCTCAAGGGTGCTTGTCGTGTAGAGCGAGTGTGAACGTGGCTGTGATCGTCCTCTGCTCAGTGACTGGAGTAGGGCTTGGCACCTCTTACATGATCAATAAACCCCAACTGATAATGAAGTTGAGTAAGGAAAACATCACCTAGATGGTTCTTTGAATCAACGTTGTGAAATCGCTCCCCCCCCACTCCAATGCCATCCCCTTGTGTGTGTGTGTGTGTGTGTGTGTGTGTGTGATCCCATAGTTTGCACACTAATGGGGCTGGGCTGGGCATTACAGTGAGCTCCCCCCACCGCTGCGGCTGCTGGGTTCTGAACCGCTCTGTGAGCAGAAAGAGTTGTAGCAACACAGAGCAACTGGTTATGAAGTCGAGAGGTATGATGGGTAATTTGTATGTCGACCTCACTGGACCACAAGGTACCCCAATATTTGGCCAAACATCATTCTGTGCCTGTGAGGTTGCTTCTGGATGAGATGAAGGTTTCAAGCAATAGACTGAAGAAAGCAGATGTAGGTGGGTCTGATCCAGTCCGTTGAGGTCCTGAATGAAACAGAAAGATTCACTCTCTGCGAGTAGAGGGGATCTCCTCCTGCCTGATGATTGAGCTGGGACACCGCTTTTCCTGCCTTTGGACTTGAACAGAGACATCGGCTCCTCCCGAGGCTCGATCCTGCTGGCCTCCAACTGGAATTGTACCAGTTGGCTCTTCTGGGTCTCTGGCTTGCTGACTGCAGATCTTGGGACTCATCAGCCTTCATAATCATGTGAACCAATTCCTTATAACGAATCTTTTTATCTGTCTATCTGTCTGTCCATCCATCATATCTATCTGTCTATCTGTCTGTCTATCTATCTATCTATCTATCTATCTATCTATCTATCTATCTATCTCCTATTGGTTATGTTTCTCTGGAGAAGCCTGGCTAATACGGAGGTCAGACGGGAACGCTGAACTTCCGTCTCAGGGCTGATGCTTTTTAGCAGTGGTAGGATCACATCGGACCAGTTACTCACATTCTCTGAGCCTTGGTTTCCCCACGATAAAGCCTAGGCAGTACAAATGTCATTGTAAGTTACACATATACCGCGGGGTTTCTCAGCCTCGGCGTCAGTGCCATGTGGGGTGCGTCGTCCCCTGGGAGGTGGGGCCATCCTGTGCGATGTGGGATGGTCAGCAGCCTCCCTGGCTTCTACTCACTGGATGCCAGTAGGGCCCCTTCTTCCAAAGCTGTCTCCGGACACTGCCACATGTCCCCTGGGGGCCACGATCGTCCCTGGTCGAGAATCACTGATGTAGGACAAGCGACGTGTGGTTTTACAGACTTGTGTTCCATTCATGAGAGGAAAGAGACTAAGTTGTAACACCAGTGTTGTCGAATGGAAAAAAAAATGGTTCACGACCCAGAGGCTGCTCCTCTCTGCGTTGCATAAACCCTCCTTGTGTTTCTGTGAGCCGGAGACTTCCAAGCTGCTCCGCTTGGCTCATAAGGCAGAGGTCTGCAGTTGAAGAATCTGTTTTTCCAAATCCACAGGGGACCAGAGTCCTAATCTTGAACCAGAGAATCCAGCCAGGAGGAAGCATCTTGTAGTACGCTGGCTCACGGCAACTGTGTCTTCCTAAAATTATGGTTTGCCTGGAATACATTTTCAGTTGGCTCGTTTGCATTTTGTTGAACATAACGCATGGGTTGGGAAGGAAAAGAAGTAAAACTGTAGCCCTGGGAAGGGAGACTTGGAGAGGAAGGAAGTGGGTGGTTCCGAGTGTTCTAAGTTTGGGAGAGAAATCGGTCTCACATTTTTTTAATCTGAATTTTAATAACCCAGGTACAAAAGGAGTCCTACAACGCGACAGCCGTGACCAATTCCAAGAACACTGCCTTGTGCTGAGACTCCCGACACAGAGCAGAACGACGCACTAAAATGGACCAAACACAGACCTCCTGGCTTATCCGCACAGCTGACTTTTCCAGAACACCCCGCACGGCTTTCGAGTGGAAGATTAGGAAATGAGAAAAACTTTCATCTCAAAACTGGGTGGGGGCGCTTGGGGGGCTCAGTCAGTTAAGCGTCCGACTCTTGGTTTTGGCTCAGGTCATGATTTCACGGTTCCGTGAGTTCGAGCCCCGCGTCGGGCTCTGTGCTGACCCTGTGGAGCCTGCTTGGGACTCTCTCCCTCATCTCTGCCCCTCCCGCACTCGCGCTGTCTCTGTCTTTCTCCAAATAAATAAATAAACTTAAAAATAAAATAAGATAAAAAAAGAACTGGATGCATCTACACATCTGGGAGCAGCACTGCCAGTCTCTCCATCCACACTCAGAATCTAAACAGCAGCCTTTCTGGGGCGCCTGGGGGGCTCAGTCGGTTGAGCGTCCGACTTTGGCTCGGGTCATGATCTCACAGTTTGTGGGTTCGAGCCCCGCGTCCGGCTCTGTGCTGACTGCCAGCTCAGAGCCTGGAGCCTGTTTCAGTCTGTGTCTCCCTCTCTCTCTGTCCCTCCCCTGCTCATGCTGCCTTTCTCTCTCTCTCAGGAATAAATAAAACATTAAAAAAAAAATTTAAACAGAAGCCTTTCTGATCACGAGGCAAATAAGCGTCTAAAGTGAAAGGCATCAAGCCACAAAATAAAACATCAGGGAATAACCCTACCCTGTCCCCATGCCAGTCCGGGAGCCTGCCTAGGGGTCCCGGGTTGGGGATCTTGGCACTTTTCTCTTCCTTTGCAGCCCCTAAACCATCAAGACAGGAATTAGCAAGAACTACATGTGATCTTCGCAGCCCGTGGATTTGCATTATTTAAATATATGGGAAGTGCCCATGATTGAGTAATTATTCTAGCATTTAAAGAATCCCAAACAATGAGCCATTTCTTCTTCAGACCCGATCCGGCCCACTTCCGGTTTCCTCTCGGTACAATGTGCAGAATTAGCCAGTGTGTCATTTCCTAGAACACTTGATTGTTTATACAAGTAAGCAAGACGCCTTTGGCAGTATTTATTTCTCTCATTTTAGACACGATGATTGTGGCCTTTGTGGCACTCCCTTCTCTAGAAGCTTCTCAAGTGTTGAATGTGTACAGATGCGATTTTGCACCTTTTTTTTTTTTTTGGTACTTTTTTTTTTTTTTTTTAAATAAAATTGTCCTCTGGGAAGAGGGTTGGGGACAAAGGGCGGAATCTAACCGAGAGCAAAACTCTTCCAACTCTGTGTTTGCTCAACTGGCACGCAAAGAGTGTATTGGTTTGACTCCTTACCAAGCGTTTAAAGAAAATATTCTGCAAGCTATACTTGAGTGCATTTTTGCAGTTTCAGAAAAGGGATTTCCCAGAAGGCCGGAGAGGAGAACAAGTATTTGCCACCTCGATGACCCAGAGCCCAAGTGGATTTTTCGCGAGCTGTTTTTCCATCAGAAATCTTGGTGAGAGGATAGGCCACTGTGATGTTTGCACTTTTGTTGTGGGCAAGGCTATGGTTTTAATATAGAGGCAATAAGGGGCGCCTGAGTGGCTCGGTTGGTTTAGCGTCTGACTTCAGCTCACGTCATGACCTCACAGTTTGTGGGTTCGAGCCCCACGTCGGGCCCTGTGCAGACAGCTCAGAACCTGACGCCTGCTTCGGGTTCTGTGTCTCCCTCTTTCTGGCCCTCCCCTTGCTCATGCGCTCTCTCTTTCGAAAGAAATGAACTTAAAAAATATTCTTAACACAGAAGCAATAAAGAATGCATGACTGTGCCTTCAGCTCAGACTAAAGCCTTCTTTCGCTAGTGTTCGGTGTGTACCTATGCTTTTAGCGCAACATGGAAAACCTGGCCTGTAAGAAAGACAGGCCTCACTCTCCCTACCAGTTCACGCCCGCACACCACACTTCCCAATTCGCGGTGGCGCTGGGAAGTCAGGAGTCCCTTCCTCCGCCACCAACTTCTCTTCGGCCCCAGCTCCCAGCACAGCTCTTCGGGGACAGCCAAGAGGCTGCCCAGGTCAAACAGTACAAGTCAGAAAGGACTAACGGTGCCATCAACAGGCCCCGGGGGGACCGGCCCCTCCCCTTAGTGAGTTCGTTTTAGGAAGAAATGCAATAGGCCCCCTGTACTTCTCTGAGTCGGAGAGGTGCAGGGGCCACGAGTGAGCATGTGGAGAAGGCTTTTTCCGTGAGGGTCTCCGATCTGTCTTCACAGCCCGGGTCACCCTTCTTTGAATCCACCTCTGGTGACGCGCACAGGGAATTAGGAATACTGGTAGATGTCAATGGTTTGTCTGCTAAGTGCCTGGAAGAGAGCAATCGCACCAGACTCCCTTAGGTCAGGCTCCCTGGAAGCGGCGGTTCTCATGCAAGTGATTGATGGGGGGCCGTGCTGACTGGAGGGGGCTGGGGGGGTAGGGCAGGGGGTGGCCAGTGAAGCCATGGCAGGCCACGGGGAGCTCTGGAGCGTGGTGTACTGGTATTTGTCCCACCTGGGGAAGGGGTAGGGTTGTCACATAGCACAGTCAGTCCCTGGGGGGTGGGCATAAGCTCTCAGACGTCTGTCGGCCAAGGGCAATCCTTGGAGAAGGGTGTGTGCCCCCCTCGGCCAAAGAGATCTGGGTGGGATGCCGCATCTGCTATGAAAATCAAGTATTTGGGGCCAGCAGCACCACGTGCCAAGGGGACAGGGCTCAGAACTTGGGAACCTGAAGACCTGAGCCTCAGTTTCCTCATCAGGGGCATCTTCCTTTGGGTCTCGAGGGCCTGCCTGCATCCTCAATTTGCGATTGGCACCCAGGCTTCATTCGTAGACAGGTCACTGTCGTAAGTGCCTGTTTCTTTGCTTCATCCCCAGCTTGTGGTGTGGGGCGTGCACAGACTCTGGCTCGTTCTCTGCGGCATCCCAGCACCCAGCACCGTGCCTGCACAAGGTGGGTCTGCAGCACAGTCTGGCTGGGTACTTGAGATCTCCCAGCCTCAGCGAAAGGTGGATGCACGCTGGCCTCTTAGCTCCCAACTGGATGCCGCCTGCCCCACCCCTTACTCTTGACCGATACTTTCTCTTCTTGCCCTTCCTGGTAGGAGTCCTTCGACACGTGGGTGTTGTCTCTCTGTAGACGCTGGCTTCCCTCGGACACAGCCCAGCCCCACTGGGGGCAGTTTCTAGCGACAGTACCCAGACTGGTGAAATTCTGGAAGGACACGGTGCCTGGGAGGGCGGGATGCAGCCTCAGCCCCGCCAGCTGGGTGGCAAGGTGACTGGCAGCCCCCTTGACTATAACTCATGCCGACCGGAAGGCAAGGTGTCGGAGCGAGGGCACTTGGGCGCCTCCCGGAAAGTGCAAAATCAGAAAGTACTTGCTTTTTGTTACCCTCCCTTGCTTCCCCTAGGACACTTACCGAGCGTCCATGTTTAACTCAGAGGACTCGAGTGGTGGCCTTTCCGGCACGTAAGTTTTGGGTAGGGGCAGATACCTGGGGGCACCTGTGTTCTGGGGGGAGGGGGGGAGGAAAGCCCTTCCTTAGCTCTGTCCCCAGTTAGCAGTCTCCATGCCTTCACGGTATTTAAAAACAACTTTTCCCCTTATCACAGTAATATTACCATTTCACAAATAATTTGGAGAGTAAATAATTTTCTTTTTTTTTTTAAATGTTTTATTTATTTCTAGGAGAGAGAGAGAGAGAGACAGCGTGAACAGGGGAGGGTCAGAGAGAGAGGGAGATGCAGACTCTGGAATAGGCTCCAGGCTCTGAGCTGGCAGTCAGCACAGAGCCCGACGCGGGGCTCGAACCCACCAACCGCGAGATCATGACCTAAGCGAAAGTCGGACGCTTAACCGACTAAGCCACCCAGGCGCCCCGGAGAGTAAATAATTTTCAAACCCCGTCTCACTGCCAACTACCTGTGAGCGTTTTGAAAGGTCTTTCCTCTAGACTCTTCTCCCAGGTGCCCGGATGTGGATCCCTGTTTGACTTTTTACTAGATATTTTTATATCACTCTAATAAGAGTGTTTTATTTTATTTTTTAATATTTTTTATTTCTAGGAGAGAGTGAGAGAGACAGGGTGAGCAGGGGAGGGTCAGAGAGAGAGAGGGAGACACAGACTCTGCAATAGGCTCCAGGCTCTGAGCTGGCAGTCAGCACAGAGCCCGACGCGGGGCTCGAACCCACGAACCGCGAGATCATGACCTAAGCGAAAGCCGGACGCTTAAGCGACTAAGCCACCCAGGCGCCGCTAATAAGAGTGTTTTAAAACCTCCCCGATGATACCTTCCCGCATTTCCGGGCATGAGGGCTTGTGGCCAGGGAGCTGGAGTACTAAGCAGCTGGGCATTTGGAGCGAGAGGCAGCCCCAAAGTCGGCCTTCCGTTTCCCCAGCCTGGGATGCGCGTGGAACATAACTTATCACGGAGGTTTCCAGTTTTACGAATTGACCTGGCTTCCTCCCCAGCAGGGGCCTACTTGGGTGTCCGCTCAAACGACCAGACCCTCCAGGCTGGAGAATGGAAGAGCTCGAAGCAGGTCAGGAGGCCAGGTCCGGAGTGGGGGCTCCGGGTCAGTCCGCCTGGGGCTCTCCTGGCAGGGGTGCACACCGCCCAAGCGGCCACCCGCCCAGCTCCCCGCTCCCAGGTGCGTCCTCCCAGCTCGACCCGGGACGCCTGGCCCCCGCTTCCTCCACCGGCTCCCCGGCTCCCCTCGGCCTCCCCTCCGGGGCTCTACCCGCCTTCGCGGGACCATCTTGGACCATCGGGAGACCCCAAGCGGGCAGAGGGGAGGCCCCCAGACTTCCAGGTCCCGGGAGTGGGTAAAGTGAGGTGACCGCCCTCTCCGCCGGGAATTGTGTGGGTCCCGGGAGTCAGCCCCGGGGCGGGCCGCGCCTGCAGCTCGGGCGGGGTGCCGTCCTCCCGGCCCTCCTTCCTCTCCGCGGTGGCCCGGGGACGGGCGGACGCGGCGGCGCCCATCCTGGCCCCCGCGCCGTTTCCCGGCGAGGCCGGAGGAGGGAGGCGATGGAGTGGGAGGAGGGAGGAGCGCGCGGGGCCGGAGGGGAAGGAGAAGGAGGAGCGGCGGCTGAGGGGAGAAGGAGCCTCCGGCGGGGGAGCCGGGGGAGCAGCAGCAGGCGGGGGCGGGGGCCCGGGGGTAGAGGAGCCGGGAGCCGACGAGCCCCGGGAGAGCTCGGAGGCGGAGCGGCGGAGGGAGACAGGACGGCTGGCGGCCAGCGTAGGCGGGGCCGCCGAAGGGGACCGGGCGGAGGGGGCGGGGCAGAGGGCGGGGCGGGACCTACGCACGCCCCGCCCCCCTCCCGACCGGGCCGCGCCGAGGAACGAAGATGGCCGGGCGCGCCGCGGGAACCGAGGGGCCGCCGGCAGCAGTGGCGGCGGCGGCGGCGGCGGCGGCGGCTCCGGGGCTGTGACTCCGCGCGCAGCGGCGATCCGAGCGATCCGGGCGGGCGGGCGGACGGCAGCGCGCAGGGCCAAGAGGGCAGCGGGCGGGCGCCGGTGCGCGGGGCGCCGGGCGGAGGATGCACCGGGTGCGGCGGGCGGCTCCCCGCGGCCGCCCCGCGCCCCGGGCGCCGGGCCTTAGTGCTGGCTGAGGAGGCGGCGCGCGCGGGGCGGCCGGGCGGCGGCGGCGGGGCCCGTGCCGTCATGCCGTGGCTGAGCGGCGGCCGGCGGCGGCGGCGGGAGAGCCGCGGGAGGCTCCGCGGGAGCCGCCGCCGCCCGCGCAGCCCGCTCGGGAGCCGCCGCCGCCCGCGCCCCTGCCGCGGCACCCGCGCCCTGCGCCGTCCGCGCCGCCGCCGCCGCCGCGGGCCCGGGAGAGCGCCGAGCTGCCGCTGCCCGCCGGCTGGGAGGAGGCGCGCGACTACGACGGCCGCGTCTTCTACATCGACCACAACACGCGCCAGACGTCGGATCGACCCCCGGGACCGGTAAGGGCGGGGGCGCCGGCCGGGGCCGGGGCCGGGGCCGGGATCCGGGCGCTCCATCCCCTGGGCTCGGGGAGGGGATCGAGGACGCCGGGAGGCCTCGGGATCTGGGCGAAGAGCGCGCGTCTTCGGGAGGTCGGGGTGGGGGGGGGTCGTCCGGGCCCTCCGCGCCCCCACCCTGGGGCTTTGGACGAGGATCGCGGCGCCCCCTCTCCCGGCCTCGAGCCCCCGGCGTGCGGAGCCCCGGCCTCGGGGCCAACACAGTGACTTGGTTCCCTCACGTCACCCGCTGACCGGCGCCTGGAAGCTGGGCGCCTGGAATTTCCTCTCCCCGGGCTGACGGATGGCCCTCTTTTCCTTTTTCCGCCGCGGCCTCGCCCATCCCTGCCGGGCCTCCGCGGCCCACCGCCCCGGGCCCCGCGGTGGCCAGATGAGCTGTCATCTTGGAGCCGAAACGTGCGCTCCAGCTTCGTGGTGTGGGTTCCTCGTCTGGCGGGCTCGGCGTACTTTCCATCCAGATGCTGGTGCCAGACGGGCCACTTCAGGGATTCCCGACCTTTTGCAGTTGGGAGAGCCCGCTCCCAAACTATGCTAGTTGCTCTTTAGCGCCCTAAAAATTGAGTCAGAATTCTGATGGAAAGAGCCTTGTCGACTGCAGGCAGGATGGAATATGATCAGACCCATATGCTTTTGGAGTAAACGAAAAACAAGAGCTGAATTTCGGGTTTCCTTTTTGTGCAAGATGTGAACAGGGCACCCGGTTGTCTTCTGATTCATGTGAAGAAATCCCGTGGAGTAAAAAAGGGATTCTTCTGCAAGCACTACCATATTGCATTTAATTAAGTTCATGTAAAGACGCTTTTCCTTAACTCTCTGATTGCCGGTTTCAATGGCTCCGGTGCTTTTGGAGAGATGCAGTGTGTGTGTGTGTGTGTAATTGGGAATTGTGTTGAAACCGAATATTTCTAGTGGTTACTTGATATCTTTGATATCTTGTCCTCTCCGGAGCAGCTTCTCTCCCCGCTGGGCCTGGGTGCCAGAGACGCGATAGTGCTGGCTTCCCAGTGATTTTAAGACCTCAGAAGGCTCAGTGCGGTCACGTTGGGCCTGCCTCCTCCTTACCTGCACAGGAAAGGCAGCGCTGCACAGCACCGGCGTTTGAAAATAAACTTTGGAGGAGGGAGGCTGCCGAATTATTGTTTGAAGGTCTCTCTCTGGGTTCAGATAGGGAAACACAAAGCAAAAGGATCGTGCTTCCCGAACATTCTCCCTGAACACAGCAAACTTCTGGACCCAGAAACTTAGATAAATCCTACCATGGTTTTATGGGTTAAAAAGATGCTTGGTTATTTTGAAAATCAGGTGAGATCATATAATAATTTTAACCAAAGGCTAGAGCCACAGCTGTTTGATCCAGCCTTGGATGGTTCTGGAATTGGTAGAACTGCTTGGAATGTAACGCCCTTTTGTGCCGTATGTCTGTTAAAAACCCAAACAACTGGAAAATGAACCAATTAAAAATACTGTTTGGCGTAGAAAAGGCTAAGGCTTATTTTATGAGGGTAATATAAAACAGTCATGGTTACGTCAGAGCGGGGATTCAAGATGAAGAAAATAAATGTGAAACTTTCCATTTTCATGGCATGACCCAGGGCATAGGTGCGCAGACCCAGTGGAGGTCCGCTTGTCGAATCTTCCTTTCTGTGCGCTCCACACACACTTCCTCTGTTCTTCTTTCCAGAAGTCCGTTGGCGTTAACTGAATGACATTTTCACCCTTTTCAGACGTCGCTTATGTTATAGGTTTTTTTTTAAAAGCCCCCGTTTCTAATGCTACAAGTGTCGATTGAGTGAACAAAAGTGCGTATTTTACATTTTTTGCAAAGTAAAAACATGTGTATATTTTATGAGACATTGTTTTTAGAGTGAGGGAAATTCAGCAGGGGACAGCTTGCACTTCAGCTCCCATAATACCTTGCCCGAAATATGTATGGAATGTTCCGCAAGCCACAAACATTTAAGTGGAGTCTACCGAAGGGTGTAAATGGTGTGTGGTGTAATGGCCATTCTTTTTCCTCTTTCAAAACAGAACCCTGCCAATTTTTATGGGTGACCGACTATCCTTTAAAGTTGTAATCGATTTTTAGCGTATGGAAAAGACGGTTTGTCGGAGCACATTTTCTCCATGTGCATCTGACAGTTGAAATCCTTTTTGAGTTGTATTTGAGTCACACGACTGGAAGACGCTGTTCAAGGACTTTCTCCGAACAGCTTCCAAATAGACAGCTGACAGGGTGGCAGATACACGAATAAGTTTTTAAAGACAGTGAAATTATGAAGGAATGCGCGAGTGTAGTAGGTTAGGTGAAAATTGTTGCCGGCTTAAAACATGATTTCATGTACAATTTAGTAAAAGCCATAATAGCATGAACTATGCTGCTGTGAGCAAAGGCACCCGAGGACCGAGGGTTGTAAATAATCTCTTCTTGGGTTTTAGAGTAATTCCGTTCACGGTCGTGTTTAACAACATTGGATATTGCCATGGCTCAGGGTGCGTTGGTGAATTACCATAGCTATAATTTCTTTTTTCGAGTCACAACCAAGAAGTTGCAAGTCCACGTAGACAGCCTTTACAGATGTGGCTACAGATGTATAAAAAAATGTCAGTATTTCCAAAATGCAGTTTTTTTTTACTTTGATTTTGAACCCCCCCTTCCCCCCCGCACCTTAGGTTTAAAAAATCACCATCTCTGTAAATCAGTCCTGTGTGTATAATTTCCATAGTTTCGTCTAACAAAGGATTTTATCCTTTAACAAAAGATTTTATGTTAAAAAATATACAGCGAATTCATCATTTCCATGGCTGGTAGTTCCCGTGGATGAGCCTTGTGTGGTTTACATTAGTTGCACGTATGCATTCTCTGTATATTAACTCAGAGTTCAGTGACCGCTCTATAAAAAGGTATTTGCTGTTCAGGCAGAAAATATGGGAAGAACATTTTTGCCTCCTTTGGAGAAATTGAGTGCTTTTGACAGCCGTGTATACGTGTGCTTCCTGTGGGGTTGCGTTGATATCATCCTGTAGACGGGCCGAGCGATCGAAACTGCATGCTCTGTTTCTTGTAGCTCAATTGAGATTGTACGACACTGGAATGCCAACCTCGGGCAGCATTGGAATGGTGGACCACATCACATTTGGGGTCAAACAGACTGTAAATAATCCCAAGGATGGTGGAAGACCCCGATGATATCATGACATAAGCTTTTAGGGACCCGTGTGTTCATGAGTTGGGATTTGATCTGTTCCAGTTGGAGAAATCCTGTGGTGTATTCAGATTCCTTTGAACAGGCTAGTGCTTTATGGAGAAAACAGTCCATGGTTTGGGAACTTGCCAGGTCCGGAGCCCCATATAACACAGCCAGGTGACATCATCGGCACCTTCGTAGAACCTTTATTTGGTATTAATTAATAGGAGGCTTACTGTATTGACTCCGCAGAATCAGTTTCTGGATTATATGAACTTTCTGATAAATCAGGAATGATTTCTCCATTTTTCTGTTTTCTTTTTTTTAAAGAATAGGTCCTGCTTGCATGGACATGGGGGGGTGTCTTTTAAGGCCATAAGGGGTGGGCTCCTGGAGGGAATCTTTGTCCATTTAGACTATCAACAGTCATTTCTTGGTCTATTCTTGGCTTCGTATCTTTTTTTTTCTTTCCTTTCCTTCCCTTTTTTTTTTTAAAGAAAAGTGAATGGAAAAGTCATTTCTGAAAATAGATCCCGGATGTTTGGAACTCTCTAAGTTTCCTCTTCTCCCTTTTCACTCTGATTCTGGAAGTGGAAATAACGTGTTTCGCCTTCTGTGGTCGGTTCTACTTCAGGAGCCTATGGGGCAAGTGACATGTTAAAAGTCACCTGGCGGACCTGGCGAGTTTCTTCCAGTCCAGGCCCCTTCGCTATCTATCATTGGTTGCCTTTCCAATACATTCAGTAAAACTAAGCAGGGCTAAGTGCTCCTGAATTCAGTTATTCCCATTTAAATCCAGTAAAATGTAGAAGAATTTACAGAGATTCTTGGCGTCCCATGTTCTGGGAAGGTGGATGGAGACCCAGGTTTACTGGGAGATGGGAGACAGACCTACAAAATGAAGACAGGGGTCACCGGGCACCATTATCAGGTGGCGATGGCTTCTGAGGAAAGGACGGAGGGCTCATTGGAGCCTGCGGGGTCTTTATCTTCTTCCATTGCTTTCCTAGGTTGAGGGTTTCTCGTGCGCTTTCTCGGAGCTGGGGAAGAAAGGGAGGCATGTGAGGACAGTGCTGGAGACAGGAAGTGCTGCGTGTTCAGAATAAATGAGGTCAATTTAACTGACCCAGAGTCTTTGTGTGAGGGGGGTAAGACTTGGGTAACAGCACACAGAGCTTAGAACCCTCAGCCTTGGGGATGGAAGAGCCAGGGCGTCTTGTGCAGGTTCCTCATTTCGCACTGGAAAGCCACAGCTGTGGCAGATGGGCGGACAGGAAGTTGAGCTGGGTCTTCTGCCCCGGAACCAGCGCTCTTCCGGGATGCCACTCAGCTGCCCAAAGCCCAGCCGCTTGTAAGCATCCTACCTCTGTGTTCGTTCGTTCATTCATGCATGCGTGCGTGCGTGCGTGCATTCGATAACTGTGGCACAGCCTGTCCGTCTCGGGTGCTCTTCCAGGCTTCGACACTCCAGTGGCGAGCACTCGCAGACGGTCCCGCCTCCACGGGCCTCACACACCTCGCCATGCTGTGCCTGCCTCTTGGTTTCTCCCCGCTGGGATCCCTCGGGTCTGTGATCATGGTGGACAGAGGCGGACTGCTTACCTTGTGCCAAGCGCTCTAGGTATTTGGATGCTTTCACTGAAAGCCCACAACGGCCGCACAGAGTGTAGGTGGGCAGGTGATGAAGCAGGACGGGGAGATTGACGTCGTGGCCTCACTGCCCACAGCCAGAGAGGGGCAGCGTCTGTCCGACTCCAGAGTTGAGCCCAGGTCTCCTACCTGGACTTGACCCTCCCTTGGCTAGGTAGCAGTGCCCCTGGCTCTGTGTCATACCCCCCAGTTATTTTGATCTTGCGTTTGTTGTTGTTTGGTATGTTGGCCCCTCTCCCCCACCCCGTGGTAGGTAGATTAAAGGCTCCCTCAAAGATGTCCGTGTCCCAGTCTCTAAAACCTGTTAATAAGTTACCTTCCATGACAAATGACATCTGTAGGTAGGATTAAGTTAAGAATCTTGGGATGAGGTGCTTGTTCGGATTATCTGGGTGGGCCCCATGTAATCACGGTCCTTCTAAGAGGGAAGCAAGCGGGTTGTTTTCCCATTGAGAATGGAAGCATCTGGTCAGCTTGGTGGCTTTGGTAGTAACCAGGATAGCCGACACTCCTTGCGTGCTTAGGGGGTACCGTGCTCGTTTTCTTTTTACACCCGATTTCTCCCTGGCTCCTCCCAGCAGCTAGGAGTCCTTGTCTCCTTTTAGAACAGAGTGTGGAGTCTCACCTTAGGCTCCACGCAGCGTTACGACGTTGGGCTTAGGTGCGGGTTTTCAGTTCCGTCGCTGCGCTTGGAATTTCGGAATTCTAACAAATCGCTCTTTGTCACATGCTGTTTGGGAACTGCTCACCCGGGCTCTTGGGAAAATGTTCTCTCGCCCTTTTTCCCCAGGTCTCCGTTAATCCCGGGAAGTGTCTGTGATCTTGCGACGGACGGGCGAGCTCAGGCAAAGCCTGCGAGCGTTTGGAATGGGGGAGTTTGGCCCAGGACGGCTGGCGGCGGACCTTGCCTGGCAGGTCAGGGTCAGGGCCGCAGTCATTCCCGCCTGGCCGGCTGGGCCCCGATGTACCAGGTGGGGCCTGGCACTCAAAGCCCAGTGCAGGGGGAGGGGAGCGTCTGCAGCTGCACACCTTCGTTGCACCCTCCCTCCATTCTCTCTCTCTTGTCCGGAAATGCCCCGCCTGCGTGCTGGCCCACTTCCCAGAGAAGAGGGGGGCGAGGCTGTCCTGACGGTGGGCCCGTCTGCAGCCCGTGGGACGTGTTTGTGAGGTCTGATGCACTTCATATGACTGATCAGCTGAGGGATGCAGCAAACAGCGGGGACGGCAGTAAAAATCTGTTGTTGGGCATCACGGCAACGCGCGCCCCTCGCTTGGCGCTGTGCGTGAAACTGACCGCGGCTGTTCAAATGCTGAGGCCCACAGGGACCGGGGGCTGTGCCTTCTGTTCCACAGGGACCACTGAAGCAGTCTTGCCATCCGAGAGCGAGACTGTGTGCACACGCAGAGCCTGTGAACGTCCCCACCTGCCCCTTCCCAGAGGAAGCGCCCATAACGGCTTGCCGTGTGCCCTTCCAAGCCCTTCTCTGCGACTTGCCTAAATACACCTACATGAACCTGGACTTTCGTCTGGGGGTTTTACATACACGGGATCATGCTATTGACTTGCCCCTGTGGCTTGACGCTGTCGTTGAATAATACGTCCGGGTGCTCTTGCCACCATTGGAATGTACAGATCTGCCGCCATCCGTTTTTAAAAATTTCTTTTAACGTTTTATTTATTTCTGAGAGACAGATAGAGACAGCGTGAGCAGGGGAGGGTCAGAGAGAGAGAGGGAGATACAGAATCCGAAACAGGCTCCAGGCTCTGAGCTGGCTGGCAGCACAGAGCCTGACGCGGGGCTCAAAACCACGAACCGTGAGATCGTGACCTGAGCTGAAGTCGGACGCCTAACTGCCTGAGCACCCAGGCACCCCATGCCACCGTCGTTTTAAACGATGTTTCATTGAGGCACATTTCATAACAGAATGACTCATTTTCAAGCGAGCACCTCTGTGGCGTTCAGTACAGTCGCCGTGTTGTGCGGCCGCCCCCGCTGTCCAGTTCCCAAACCTTCGCTTCTCCCCAGAAGGAAACCCCGTCCCCACGAAGCAGCCGCTGCCCGTGACTCTCCCCCGCGGCCCCCTGTGGCCCCTGGCACCCCCGGGCTCCTTTCGGTCCCTCTGGCTTTGCCAGTTCTGGACACTGTATCCAGATGGACTCCTCTGCACTACAGGTGTCCCATTCCCCGGGCAGGGACATAAGGGACCCTCCCTGAGGGGCTCTTAATGGTCGGCCCCAGCCCTGGGGGCCATTTCCCCATTAACCACCCCCTCAGGCCAAGGAAGGGTGAGGGGGAAGGGCCCTCAGGGATATTAAGGTGGCGGCGGCGGCGGCGGTGGTTGTAAACAAAATGGAGAAGCATAAGTAAGTGACAGGGTTTATTTCAGTTCCATAAAAATGAATGAATGAATGAATGAATGAATGAATGGAATTGTACGCTATGTGGCCCTTCGTGTTGGGCTTCTTTCATCAAGTCTGATTTTTTAAAATGTTTTATTTCTTTCTGAGAGAGACCGCATGAGCTGGGGAGGTTCAGAGAGAGGGAGATACAGAATCCGAAGACAGCTCCAGGCTCTGAGCTAGTTGTCAGTAAAGAGCCTGACGTGGGGCTCGAACCCACGAACCGTGAGATCATGACCTGAGCCGAAGGAGTTGGATCCTTAATTGACTGAGCCACCCAGGCGTCCCCAGCCTGATGTTTGTGAGGTTCGTCCCATTGTAGGGATTGGTTTTCTGCTTTTGGTTTAATATGGGGACATGGCCTCACGTGATCCTAACTGAGGGCAGCTATGTGAACTGTGCCCGTGGGAGCGGCCAGCTCACTCTAAGAAAAGTCAATTGGTGGGGCGCCTGGGTGGCTTAGTCGGTTAAGCGTCCGACTTTCACTTAGGTCATGATCTCGCGGTTCGTGGGTTCGAGCCCCGCGTCGGGCTCTGTGCTGACTGCCAGCTCAGAGCCTGGAACCTGTTTCGGAGTCTGTGACTCCTTCTCTCTCTGGCCCTCTCCTGCTCACGCTGTCTCTCCCTCTCCCCTAGAAATAAATAAAACACTAAAAAAAAATTAAAAAAAAAAGAAGACAGGATTAATTCAGGTAACCATTGGTCAGGGGGCCTGTGGGCGGCGGCACAGGATAAGACCTGAAAGCCTCAGTGGGAAGTCTAACCTGAGAAAAGGGGCTTGGAATCCTAAGAGACAGTGGGGGCCCCTCCATAGAAACTTCTTTGGAAAAGGATGTTGTAGGGGCGCCTGGGTGACTCAGTCTGTTAAGCATCTGACTTCGGCTCAGGTCACCATCTCACTGTGAGTTCGAGCCCCGCGTCAGGCTCTGATGACCGCTCAGAGCCTGGAGCCTGCTTCAGATTCTGTGTCTGCTTCTCCCTCTCTCTCTGCCCTTCCCCAGCTCACACTCCGTCTCTCTCTCTCTCTCTCTCAAAAATAAATAAACATATAAAAACCAAAAAGGACATTGTATCTCATAAGACGACCTGCAGGCTTAGATTAGATCATTTAAATAAGATGCGAATTAAGACTGTGTAAGAAGGCAGAAAAATAACCACAGCTAAAAAGATTTTCATTAAAAATAGATTTTTGATTCTGGGTTTCTACCATGCAGCTCTGTGATTATCGTTATCAGTACTGTGTCATATGCTCAAATTGCTGAGAGTAGATCTTAAATGTTGTCACCACAAAAAGGGAATGGTAATTGTGTAACAGGATGGAGGTGTTAGCTAACGCTATGGTGATAATCATATTGCAATAATAAGCCTATCAAACTGTCGTATTGTCTACCTTAAACTTTCACTATGTCAGTTATATCTCGGTAGAGCAGGGAAAAACATAGTAAGTAAAAAGCTCTGGTTTAAAGGTACGAAAAGTTTTTAGTTCCTGGGAGAATGTGAGTAATGGGCTCATTCTTTTGTGCTCCTGGGTAAATGGACCCCCCCCGCCCGCCCCAGTACTTTATGAACTGAAGTGGGTTTTAAAGGCCCGTTAAGAGAATCGTGCGGGTGCACATACGTGCCTGCTCGGAACACGCAGATGGAGAGAAGAAACCAGCTGTTCTCTGCCCCTCCACACCCCCTTCACAGACCTGGAGGGGCAGAAAAGACCCCCCCAGGGCCAGTGTTACAGGGAGGACCCTTCACTAACCTGTTCCTCTTCAGAGCAAACCGAGAGGCAGGCAGCCCCGAACCACCCTGGGCTTCTGGGCAGCACAGCACGCGAAGGAAAGGGGCCTGATCACACTTATCTAGCATTCTTAGAGTCGGAGCGTGGAAACGAGAACGCGTTAGTGGTTGCCGAGGGCTAGCGATGGGGGCAGGGGTGGGTGTGGCCATAAAAGTGGCTCGAGGGAGGCACGCGGGGGCAGTTGTGGTTATGGAAGCTACACATGGGATAGAGTGGCGCAGGGCTAGTGTGCAGCGCGGACGGCCACTCGCGTACACTCAGGTGTGCGCGTGAGCGCCGAGTAAGCCATGTAGGCCGTGCGGTGTCTGTCACCTGGTGTGTGGCGTTGTGCTGTAGTCATGCGGGCTGTGACATGGGGGGACCTGGCTGGAGGAGCCTCCGTTCCACGGAAGGGGCAACTTTCTGTGAATCTATTGATTATTTCAAAAGAAAAAGAAAAAGAAAAGGAGAATGAAGGGACCCAGCAGTTACAGTTTTTTTAAAGAAAATTTAAACCATCTCCTTTCCTTAAACTCACTTATTTAGATTTTACTCTTCTTTTCTACATAGTACCTACCGTGTAGTGGGTGCTCAATAAATGTTTGTTGAATGTAATTATGCATGTAGAAACAGGTTTTTTTTTTAATGTTTATTTGTTTTGAGAGACACAGAGAGACAGAGAGAGAGACAGACAGACAGACATGGGGGGAGGGGCAGAGAGAGAGGGAGAGAGAGAACCCCAAGCAGGCTCCGCACTGTCAGAGCAGAGCCTGACGTGGGGCTCGATTTCACGAACAGTGAGATCATGACCTGAGCCGAGATCAAGAGTCGGACCCTCAACCGACTGAGCCCCCCCCAGGTGCCCCTGTAGAAACAGGTTGGACTTACTTGTGTATTTCCGTGTTTCACTTAGTTTTTCTCAAATATTCTAGAATTCTCAAGAGCAGTTGTCTTTGCCAGTGGTCAGAGGCCCCGTTTTGGGGGAGTGGCCCCCCTTGCCTTGACTCGGGGGACGTGGCCCTCTCAGCAGCTCCTGGTGAGGTCCCGCTTGCTCAGGGCTGGCGGGTCCCCACCGGGAGTGGCTTTGCCCCTGCAGGGCCATTTGGCAATGTCTGGAGACATTTTTGATCATCACAGCTGGAGATGGGGATGGGGTGCGACTGGCATTTAGGAGGTAGAGACCAGGGAAGCTGCCGGATGTCCCCCGGTGCGTAGGACAGCCCCCAGCACGGCGAGGGATTATTTGGCCCCGAACAGCAGCAGCGTCCGAGGTGCTCTGAGCCTGGCGCAGGGCAGCTGGGCCCGCACTTGGCCGAGGCCGGAGCACGTGGCCCAGAGCTGGGCCGTGAGCACGGGGTGGGTGCGAGACAGCCAGAGCCAAGGACAAGGCTCCCTGTTCCTGAGGACCTGCGTGGGAGCAACTCCTCCTTCTGCTAATTGGTGACCGTCTCCACCTACATCCGGAGCCGGGTGGTTCTGTGGCAGCTGCGGAAGCCGGGAGGGAGCTGGCCGAGAAGCTGGGGGTGGCAGGGGGAAAAGGCTGCACCCTTGGGAAGGCGGGTGGTGGCTGAGTTAAGAAGGTTCTAGAGCTACCTGCTCTCAGCACCTTTTCTTATGTGAAATGCGAAATAACCGTGTCTGCTCACCCCCAAAGCTGGTTGAACTGGGGTTTCTGGCGTTTGCAGCCAGCAGAGCCGTCCTCACTCGTGTGTTTCTATCTTGTGGCGTCTGCACTTTCATCACTGACTTTCTCACTGGGGGTGCGACCGCCACTGAGCGGCTGGGCCTCAGTTATTCAACAGCCCTCTGTTTTTGACCATTTAGATTGTCCCTTGACATTTATGATTATAGAAGTACTGTAATTATAGTGCTGCGTATGTGTTTTTTCCCATGTTTGCTTTAGGCGATAGCCAGAGGCGTGGGATGAATGCAGACCAGTGGGGGGCTGGTTGGTTTTAATACACCTCTGTTTTGGAATGTTTTAGAATGACAGGAAAGTTGCAGAGATAAGACAGCTTCCCCCATTGTTAATGTCTTATATCGCAGGAGCGCATTTGGCAAAACTGAGAAGCCAGTTTTGATATGTTTCTATTAACCAAGCTCCAGACGTTATTTGGATCCCACCAGGTTTTCCACCAATGTCTTTTTTTCTTCTCCAGGAGTTTTTAGAACTATTAAGTTGTTGACGTTTGGAGGCTGCAAGCCGACTGTTTGTATGTTTCTCTTATCTCTCTCTTGTGGGTGTTCGTTTTTCTTTCTTGTGCTTGACAGACTTGTTGGAAGTGCTCTGAGGCTTCTTTTCATTTCGGCTAGTGACATCGTATGGTATCCATTGAACAGCGGAGGTTCGTGGAGAACCTTCTGTGGTTTCTCCAGCTCTTCCTCAGCCTCACGCCCGCCCCAGTATTAAACTGTGGTGTGCGGTCACTGGGTACAGTCCTCGAGTACGGGGCGGGGAAGGGAAGGAAGGGGTCGATGGACCTCGAAGACAAGATGTTGGGCAAAAGAACAGACGCACAGGACAACACGATGTCCCCCGGAGGCAAATCCATAGAGAGAGAAAACTCGTGGTTGCCTGTGGCCGGAGGTGGAAAAAGGCAGTGACTGCCGGTGGACACCGGCTATGTGCTGCCTCGGCGATAAGGATGTCCCAACACTGGATTATGTTTTGTACAGCTCGGCAAATTTACTAAAACTCGGCGAATCATATGTGTGAAAAGGGAGGGTCTTATGGTACGTAGATTATACCATCTATAATGGTATAATACCTCAGTGAAAATTTTAAAAAAAGCTTTTGGAAATGTCCCTGCAGGCACCAGACACACAGAAGAAGCCATATGTTAACATTATCTGGGAGTGTTGCCGACCGTAAGGGGAGATACCGCCACGGGCAGCCTGGTGATCATCCCTGGATCAAAACTGTAGGTGGTTTTCATGAAGGCACCTGCTTCTTTCGTCCAGAGGAATTTACCTTCTAGGAAGACTCACCAGCGCTGCTTTTCTGTTTTAGAATAGTTGACGTGACATCTGATTGCGTGGCAGAGTTTGGACTGTAATGAAGTTTGTGGCTAAAGGGCCGATGGATACTTGGGCCTTTATTTATTTTTAAGATTGATTTTTTAAATGATTTTTTTCATGTTTATTTTTGAGTGAATATGTAAGCAGGGGAGGAGTGGGGGTGGGGGCAGAGGATCCGAAATGGGCTCTGTGCCCCCAGCAGAGAGCCTGACGCAGGACCTGAACTCACACACCACGACATCATGACCTGAGCTGAAGCCTCGTGCTTAACCAATTGAGCCACCAAGGCACCCTGATACTTGGGCCTTTAAATGTCCGCATTCTGCTCTTTCACACATTTTTTGGAAGAACCTCTTAAAATGGTAGTCCATGTTTCTTGTTTCTTGGATATATTAAAATGTGACATTTTCTTGATAGTTAGGGTTTATATGGGTGACGGGGGCCATTGGTATGTCTTGGAATGTACCAGTAACCATAGGGACCACCCAAGTGTGGTTAGCCCTCATTTTAGACATAGACGATCTTGAGTCTGACTCCTGGCTCTGCCGTTCGATGTGTGCTCTAGGGCAGTATTTGGGATCTCTGAGCCTTAGTTTCCTTTTCCATAAAACGGGGGCACTTAGATCAGTGTCTAGTGCATAGTAGACACACTTTAATTGTTCTTTTGATCATAGTAAATAGTTGTTCCGCCTTGTGAGTCTTCAAAGTCTTTTTTCTTTTGCCTATCACATTTTCCTCTCTCCATCATATCACTTCCACTTCTGAGCTGCTTCCTTATTTTCCTCGTCGTTGTGTGGCTCTGGGGACCCACCAGTGTAAAGACAAGCACTCAGAGTTCAGGATAACTATTTTTCCTCTCTGCTTGAAGCTGTTCTTTGCATTCTCTTGGTTTCGTGGCTGGGTGAGTGAAGTTGCTGGAAATGAAATGTTACTCAAGAGAGGGAACAGATTGGAGCAGGGCCGTCAAACTTTCTTAGTCAAGGGCTAGAGAGAAAATATCTTAGGCTTTATAGGCCATGAGGTCTCTGTCGCGAGCGCTCAACCCTACTGCTGTAGCTCAGAAGCAGCCAGAGGCTATCCCTAAATGTGGATGGGCCTGGCTGTGCTTCAGTAAAACTTTATTTATAAAGACAGGAAGCAGGTTGGATTTGGCCCACAGGCCTTCCTTTGCCCATCCGAGAAACGATGTCGTGCTTGTTTGTGTACCACGTTAACAACAACTGAAGCTTCTGCACGTTTAACTTTAATTATTATTACATTCGCTTGGATACAAATCTGAGAATACCCCAAATATGTACCAAATCACTGGCTTCCAGGTTTCAGCACATCTTGTTCTGGAACTTGGTGTTTGTAGCACTCGGTGATTTTGGGGACTTTTAAAGGATTCTCGGGGCGCCTGGGTGGCTTAGCCGGTTAAGCGTCCGACTTTCACTTAGGTCATGGTCTCGCGGTTCGTGGGTTCGAGCCCCGCGTCGGGCTCTGTGCTGACTGCCAGCTCAGAGCCTGGAGCCTGTTTCAGTCTGTGACTCCCTCTCTCTCTGACCCTCCCCTGCTCCCGCTGTCTCTCCCTCTCTCTCCTAGAAATAAATAAAAATATTGAAAAATAAAATAAAATAAAATAAAGGATTCTCATCCTATGAGAAGAGCTTGTTCCATAATTAATGTTGGATACTTAATATTGGATGGATGTTAGGACTAGGAGAAGTTGATTCAAGGTCAAGGTCTTCAGCTACATCTTCTCAGCAGCCTTGTGCAATAGCTACAAGACCGTTTTCATATGTGTATTAATATCTTTTGGCCATACATTTATTTATTTCTTTATCTATCTATTTACTTATTTTTTTTGAGAGAGCGCCCACAAGGTAGTGAGGGAGGGAGGGAAGGAGGGGCAGAGGGAGAGGGAGAGAGCCTTAAGCAGGCTCCACGCTCAGTAGGGAGCCCTACATGGGTCTTCATCTCATGAAGGTGCGGTCAGGAGTAACTGACTGAACCACCCAGGTGCCCCAGGCTGTATGTTTAACAGACAGACTTACTTTGGGGGATGAAATTAAGTTTACCCAAAATGCTGTGCCTTTGGGCCTTGGAAGGGGACTCCCAGAGCGCATGTCCATGTCAGTGCCTCTGGAAAGTCCTTGCTCACGTGCCCAGGGTGGCAGATGGGAAAGTGGGTGGCCCGGGGTTGGAGGGAGGCAGTGAGAAACAGTTAACGTTCACTTCAACGATTAATTTCTCTTCCCAGCAGCATGTGGCCGAAGCTGTAAAAGTCAGTCCTGCCCTTAGGTTCACCGATGCCACCGAAACCAAGGCTGTCTGCTAGGGGCAGTTTCAAAACGCCCTCCAGGGGACGCGTGGCATCGTCTGGGGACGGGTTCAACGGTCACAGTTTGTGGGGACGGGTACAGCGGGCCTGTCGCACCCAGCCCTGCCCTAGAGCACTCCCATCCCCCCACAGGTCCTGGCCGCCCCAAGAGGCAGGGACGGGCCCCAGTGGGGAGTATGGCTGTGGTGTTTGGATGGGCCCAGAGGGGGCCGGGCCTCTCGCCTGCGTTGTTCCTCAGCTCTGATCCCAGGGCTCTGAGTGGTGTGGACCAGGTGATGCGGCACGGCCCGTGTTCTCCGTCCTCGTGATCGGAGCGGGTGAGCAGTATGTGTACTGAAAAAGTAGGTCTTTAGGGAAGAGTGGGGCGCCCAGGCTCTGTGCTCACAGTGCGTAGCCTGCTTGGGAGTCTCTTGCCCCACTCGTGCTCTCTTTCTCTTTCTCTCTCTAAAAAGTAAATAAACTTAAAAAAAAAAAAGATTTATGTATACTTTTGGAATGCCCAGATCACGGCACAAATTCTCGTGTTTCGAAACTGAAGTTTTATCACTACTTAAGAGAAAGTGGCAGGTAGTTGCTTTCCAACGGCTGGATGGTTTGGGGTCTAGAACAGTGAGGCACAGGCCCGCGGTGGCTGGCTCTGCAGAGCCGTTTTGTCTGCCGTCCACGGACCGCTTCCCAAGGCATCTCACCCAGATCGTTCTGTGATTGATCTGGCCCCGGGTTCACCCAAGATTGTCCCCTCTTGAATCTCGGTGTTAAAAGCCAAGACATCAGAAACCAACCCGTCCCTCCTCCAGGATCACGCACCTCCCGGGTGCCAGCGTGCAGATGGCACACAGACAACAATGTCGAGGATTACCCAGAATAGCTTCTTGTGCTCACACGCCCACGGCGGGAGGACGGAGCAGCCGCTCCAGGCCAGAGGCAGGAAGTCCTCTCTGAGCACCTCTCCACGCCCGGCGCCGCCTTGGAACTTCAGCCACACTTTCAACTCTGAAATATGAATTCATGTACGTCTTATCCATTATGCCTTTCAAATGATCAGTTAATACTTTTCTTATGCCACGTATCCCCCAGCTCCCTTTAAAAATAGGGGTCACCCTGAAGGTTTCTGTAAACACGGAACTGATAAGACGCAGGTTTCCCTGAGTCATCACCAGCATCTTGGTTCAAAATGTGGCGCCAGCTCAGTAAATACTTGGGATCAAAGTCTGCGATTCCTTCAGATGGGCCAAATTTTACCTTGTGTGAAGTGGAGAGAACTATCCCATTCTTTCTGTCTGTTTCGGGGTGGCTGGTAGCTGCTCCTGCGTTGGCTGGAGTGGCGGCCGTTGCTTTTTGCACCAGGGAAAATAACACCCTTGGTATGCTCTCGTTGCTTTTAGGGTTAGAAAACCATGTGGGTTAATCCCAGGAAGGGGGCAAGGGCTGAGCTGGTTCTTCCACCTTCCAGAGCTGCGAGCTTAGTTCCTGGGACACTCACCAGGCTCGTGGCATTTCAGAGACGCCTTGGGCTGCACAGGAGCTGGTCAGTGTCGCCGTGGAGCTCTTCACTGACGGCGTGACCAAAAAAAAAAACAAAAAAACAAGCCTCTGAATCGTTCCTCTTCTTCCCAGCACTCTTTTTCATGTTTCATTGGTGCCTGGTTGCCTTATATCTCCACCCAGAGTGGAAGAAGGTGCTTTGGCGTCTACCAAACTACAAAAAGAAATGAACACTGGCGATTTTCTGTGAAGCCCACCGATGACATGGCAGTAGCACGGGCACATGAGTCACTGGAATTGGTTTTGTAAAGCCTTCAGCTGGTCACGTTTGCAAAGCTGGGAGGTGTAAGAAGTGGTTGGGTTTTTTTTTTTCTTCTCACCAAAACAGTAGCCTTACGTTAAAGTTGAACATTCTTAGGGCGTCTGGGCGGCTCAGGCGGTTAAGTGCCCGTCTTCGGCTCTGGTCGTGATCTCGCGGTTTGTGAGTTCGAGCCCCGTGTTGGGCTCTGTGCTGACAGCTCGGAGCCTGGAGCCTGCTTCAGGCTCTATGTCTCCCTCGCTCTCTGCCCCTCCCCCACTCGTGCTCTGTCTCCCAAAAATAAATAAAAAACATAAAAAATTTTTAAAGTTGAACATTCTTGTATTAATTAGTGGGTTTCAAAGAAACTGAAGTTCTTTGTTCCTCCTATGAAAGTAAAGGTGAAAAAGTAAAGGTGAAACAGAAGTGTGACCTTTAGGCTGTCGTTCTCTTGATAATTAGGTCATACACATACTAGAAAGATAGGATCAAAGAACTCTCTAACAGCAAGGAAAAGAAAGCGCGGGAGAAAGTGTCCATTGCAGTGCAGTTTGTTTATAAAGGAGCAAATGAATAATACTACGTGCAGTGGTCCCTCATGGTAACGCCCCCGCTCCGGTGGGAGTGCGCAGTAGAACAGCGTCTCACCATCTCCCATCTGTCTTCAGAAGGCGAGATCTCTGAAATGCCTACAGGAACCATCCACTGTAGCGGATGCGGAGCAGCCTGGGCTTGAAGCCACAGGCATGTTCCCGTTTCGAGGTGGCCCTTGCTCCTCAGGTGTCTTTAGGAATGTCAGACTGTGTTGCCGTCGACAGTCACGTGGCCAGGTCCTTTCTACCTGAAGCTGTCTCCAGGCCCGGACGGTTGGCCAGCTCATGGTCAGAGCAGTCGACCCTCGGCTGGGCTAGCTTGGGCTGCTGCTAATGCTTCCCCTGCCTCCTTTGGTTCTGGTCGGTTCCCCTAGGAGTCCATTAACAATGGCCCTTATTTCGTGTTCGTCATGAGCACGTCACGCTCATCGAGGTGCTTATTGAGGACACCTCTCTAGTTTGCGCTCATCTGTGCAAACTATGCTCTGGGTCCTTCCATCAGTGTGGGGGCATGGGGTTAAATGCATGCACTGTTCTGTCTGCGTTGCTCTGGAGTGCCTGGTAGCTGTGATTTTGTCACGGCTTTGTGTTTTTTAATTTTTTAATTTTTTTTGTTTATTTTTGAGACAGAGAGAGACAGAGCATGAGCAGGGGAGGGGCAGAGAGAGAGGGAGACACAGAATCTGAAGGAGGCTCCAGGCTCTGAGCCGTCAGCACAGACCCTGACGCAAGGCTCGAACCCACGAACTATGAGATCAGGACCTGAGCTGAAGTCGGACGCTCAACTGACTGAGCCACCCAGGCACCCCTGTCACGGCTTTGTATTTCTGAACGTTATGTGGATATTTATATTGTTAACAAATGCGTTGATTTTTATTTTTCAGAGAGAGGGAGGGACAGCACTTCATACTCTGTACCCATGATGAGTGTAGCATCAGCTCAAACCCTGAGGTCTTAGCCACTGACATGCTCTCATTTGTGTATTAACTTAAAGTTGCACATATACACATACAGTATCCTAACCTGGTGCTTTTCAAACCTAGATGCAAGGTTAACCTGGGGTGCTGTATATTTGTGTTTATTTGTATTTACACACACACACACACACACACACACACACACAGCCCTACCCAAGGAGTTTCTGATCAATAGGGCCTAGGAAACCCCGTTTTACCCATTTTCCTCCTATTTTTAAAGACTGGGGTAAAATTCACATAACAGGAAATTAACCACTCGCCATCCCCCCTCCCCCCACTAACCATTTTAAATGGTTAATTCAATGGCATTTAGTCTATGCACAATGTTGTGCAACCACTATCTCTATCTAGCTCCAAGATATTTTCACCAGAAAGAAGCCCTCGTACCCATTAAGCAGTCACTCCTCATTCCTCTCCCCGCTCAGCCCCAGGCTGCTTTCTGTCTCGATTGTTTGCCGGTTCTGGACGTTTCATATAAACGGAATCATAGACTCTATGGTCTTTGGCGCCTTACGTGATGTTTTCAAATCCATCCGTGTTGTAGCGCGGATTGGGGCCTCCTGTCCTCTCCTGGCCGCCTACTGTCGCGTCACACAGAGGCACCACACTGTGTTTACCCCTTCGCTCGTCCACGGACACTTGGGTGGTTTCCACCTCCTGGCGGTGGTGGATAGAGCTGCAGTGAACACACCCCGCTCGTGTCTGTCTGCACGCCTGCTTTCGGGATCGCTGGAGATGTCCCTGGGATTGGATTCATTGGGTCATATGATAATTCTACATTTAACTTTTCGAAGAACGACCAACCATCTCCCACAGCGGCTGTGCCAGCACCACGACTGCCATGTTGTTTGGCCTCTCAGCAGGTACCGTTTCACCAGCCTGTTTCTTCTGTGCCCCGGACCAAGGGCACCTCAGCATTTGCATATAAACCCTTGAGCTGCGCACTCACTGTTTCTTTTCAGTTTCTTCTGGCGGAGAGAACACTGTTGGTGCTTGCTTGAAACATCCTTTCAGTGACCATTAATCATGTTCATGTGGAATATTGTGGTTTTCCTGTCGAAAGAAATACATTATCAGCCCGTTTTCCCTCTACCTTGTGCGCCCTCAATTCCAAAGAATGGCTGAAAGCTTGGCTCAAAACTGAGAAGGTGGCGGGGCGCCTGCGCGGCTCAGTTGGTTAAGCGTCCAACTTTTGCTCAGGTCATGATCTCACGGTCTGTGGGTTCGAGCCCCGCGTCAGGCTCTGTGCTGACAGCTCAGAGCCTGGAGCTGCTTCGGATTCTGTGTCTTCCCCTCTCTCTCTGACCCTCCCCTGCTCACGCTCTCCACTCTTGCCTCTCTGCTCTCTCTTTTTCAGAAATAATAAATAAAATATTAAAAAAAAGACACTCCAGTGATCTAAAGAGTGCCTACAAGCTAGAGTTCCTCCTGTGCCACCACAAGTCAGTTAAGTCCAACGTGTTGGACAAATCCAGAGTCCTTGATGAGTACACTTGCATCCAGGGTGGAAACCCACTTTCTCACAGGCTCTCTCTCGTTCACGGGAATGAAGGAATATTTGTTGATGATTTCAACCACTTTGTGACACGTGGGCAGATTAGACTTGATCTTGGAAACCAGAAACATGGAGGTTCGCAAAGGAGAAAGAAGGGTTCGAATAGCTACAAATGCTATTATATTATTGTTCTGGGGCTGTGAGAGGGGACAAAGGATTTGATGTTCTGCTGGACGTAAAAATAACGTATGTTCCTGTTGAAGGACTTCCTCCTCTGAGCTCCTGTAGCACTATGCGCCCTGCCACAGAGGGCACTTGTTATGTATTTGCTCCCAGCTGAGATGAAGTCCTGGAGGAAGCTCCCGGCATCTAGCATCTCAAATAGCTTTCCTGCAGTGACTGTTTGAACAAACGATAGCCCTTTATAGTTTTCCCACAGGCTGTCCTAGGGCGTGGGATTACCCCCCCCCCCCGCCCCGGCTCTCTCATCCTTTGCCAAGATTCTATGAGCCGGTGAGCATCATCTGTACCAAGTTTGGTGTCCGCCTCTGCTCTCCGGGTGCTCCTTGTGCATACCGTTTGCCGCGCCGTTGCCGGGAAGGACTTGCCCACCTTTGTGCCTCACCCTGGCGCCCTCATTATGGACTGCAGCGCCCACCAGAGCTGGAACCCCAACCAGGTGGCTGCACGTTAGGGGTACCCGGGAGTGGAGGGACTGTGGCCAGCTAGTGAGCCGCCCCTTCTGACAGGGATGGCCCTCATCGCCCCCGTGTGCCGGTTCTTCCGCGTTCAAGAGAGTTAGAAATTCAGGCATTTGAAACGAGATCTTCCCAAGTTGAAGTGTTGGCACCTCGATGGGGTTTTGGAAAACCACCGTGAGGGCCGGCGCTGTGGACCAGACGGGACACGTCTGTGAGCCGAGTTGGCCTCCGGGTGGCTTCGGAGGCCTGCGTGGCCCACTCTCACCTCCTGGCTTGCCTTTCTCCTGGGCACGGGGGTGGGGGGCAGTAGCCCAATGGGGGCACGGTGGTGGTGCACGTGTCCGTGCGGATCACGGGCGGAGGAGAGGAGATGGAGCTCTGTTGGATTCTGGGTCAACTCTCCCTTTAAAAAAATGATTTATTTGTATAAACGCACCACAGTCCAGTCCAGCCTCTGCCTACAAGTACTGCTGTGCTCACATGTCTTTGGTCCTCTTTTCTTTCTGTAACCAAAGGAAGCAAACCGTGATCTTATATCAACTGATTTTATAGCTGCTCTTTCTCCCCGATCCATAACCAAAGCCCTTCCAAATTATTCCAGTGTGTTATGGAAGACTTTAAAAATCATCCCAGGTAGGGGCGCCTGGTTGGCTCAGTCAGTTAAGCTGCCGACTCTTGATATTGGCTTAGGTCAGGATCTCACAGTTTGTGGGTTTGAGCCCTGTGTCAGGCTCCCTGCTGACAGCACGGGGCCTGCTTGGGATTCTTTCTCCCTCTCTCTCTGCCCCTCCTCCTCTGTGCGCACTCGCTCTCGCTCTCTCTCTCTCTCTCAAAATAAATAAAATAAAACTTAAAAGAAGTCCACAGTGCCCAAGTGAAGTCTGGGATATGGTAGGTCCTTGGTGAATAACTCTTGCATGATTGTTGGTGGGTGGTAACGTATCGGATCCGATCCTCATTGCCGGCCATTTGGCTTTGTTTCCTTTTTTCCTGTTACCGTACGCAGTGCTGTGATGCCCCTCTCTATACACTAAGCTCTTGACATATTTTAGCTAATTTTCATAGGTGGTGCTGTTGACTTCACGGGCCAGGTAATTCTCTGTGTTGGGGGCTGTCCCGTGCCTTGGAGGATGTTAGTGGCATCGCTGGCCTCTGCCCACTATGTGCCAGTAGCATCTCCCCTTCATGCTTGTGACAACCCTGAATGTCTCCAGACAGCACCACGTGTCTCTGAGAGGCCAAATGGCTCCTGCGAGAGCCTCTGTGCTAGAGGGATTAGCCAACCAAACAACGTATTTTAAGACTTTCAACTTAAAATGTATGCCACTAGGAAGAAATATTTCAGCAGACTCCTGTGTGCTGCCTTCCCGCAGTGCCCTGTTTTACCCGCTCCCCTTCCCCCGAGAGACCAGTGTGTCCCCACCGCCCTTTGACCGGAGCAGTGCCGTCCGATCCAGCGCTATGTGATGATGGAAATAGCCCACGTCGGCCCTGCCCGGTTTGGCAGCCACCAGCCACGCGTGTTGCTTGAGTACTTGAAATGCTGCAGCGACTTAAGACTGAAGTTTTAACTTTATTTCATTTTAATTAATGTTAAATGGCTAGTGGCTGCCACCGTGGACAGTGCAGGAATGCTTGACTCTGGCACCCTGGCATAACCCACCCTTGCCCAAGGCGGCCCTGCTGAAAATCAAACCAGTAGCGGGTTTGGGGGCAACTTCTCTGTGGTTGCTGTGGGTTTACTGTTGGGTTCGGCCCCTCCTTTCGTTGCCTTCCAGCCTCTCAGGAAAGCAATCTAAAGAAGTAAAGCCTGATCGAGATAGGAAGGAACTGGGTGCCCACTGGCCCCCTGGGCCTGCCTGGAATATGTTTGCCTATAAACCTTGATGGACCTGGTTTGGGAATTCTGGCTTTCGGTTCTCCTTAACTCATACTGTCCTCCGTCTCCATTTCAAGACCTTTCCTCCCCACTGGTCTGTGTGGATGGATTCTTTATCTGTTCACCCCTCCCTTTTCTTCCTCCATTCATCTCTCTGTCCCTCTGTCCATCCTTCATCCATCCCTCTGTCCACTCATCCATCCCTTCAACCTTCATCCATCCTTTTGTTCATGCTTTATCCATCCATCCATCCATCCCTCCGTCCATCCATCCCTCTGTCCATCCATCCATCCATCCGTCCATCCTTCCCTCCACCCGTCTGGCTTTCCTCTCTCCCTCTCTCTCTTCATCCAAGCACAGTGCATTCCTGCTGTCAGGCCAGGGTCTGTGCGAGGTGCTGGGATGGCAAGATCCCTGTGTTCCTTGACTCGGGGGTGCACACACTAGTGGGGGTGTCTGAAGGCACCTGTCCTTCGGTGACGATTCAGAGCAGAGGGTTGGGAAAGGAGCGCCTGGGCTTGTGGTGAGGGCGCCTCTGTAGGGGAAGGGGGCTATAGATGCCTGGAGTGAGAAGGTGAGTTAAGGTCATTTCCGGGTTTGGAGCACTGGGCTGCTTTGGGGAAGATAACAAAGACCTGAGGCCCGTGTCCCTGCGGGCTCATTCTCTGCAATTGGGTTTTCGGGCATCATGTCTGGAAGCCCTTTGGTCTTGCTTTCTGGTCCTGGGAATAACTCCTTACTTTTCTCGTGTCCCCTCTGCTGTGGTGGAGCGGACCCCAGGCGCACAAAAGGAACTCGCAGTGCAGTCCTGGGAAGCGGCGGTCCAGCGACCAAGGGGCCTGGCGGGTCGCGCGGGTAACGGAGCGGGCCCAGTTAACCTGACTGCGCTCTTTGCCGCCGGCGCCGAGCTCAGCTCAGGCTGAGCAGGGCTCCGAGTGCTGGCGGCCTGGGCTCGAGGATGTGCGTGGACAAGTCGGATGAAACAGATGTGTTTCAGAAGAAGAGCCGGTTACTTGTTCTAAGTGTGGCTTTCCGTTTTGGGGACAGCCAGCTGCCGTGCTCTCGTTTTAAGCGCCCCTGGCCGGTGCCCCAAGCCGGTGCACCAGGCGGGCACGCGCGGCAGCAGAGAAGAGGAGCCCAGGGTTCAAGGGATGATTCCATAGGCTTCCTGGTGGTGGCGTTAAAGACGGGAGGGACCCTTGGAGAGGGCCAGAGTGTGTCCTGCAGGGGACCTAACCCTAACCCAGTGCGCCCGGAGGGGCCTGCACGCACCGCCCCGCGCTGGTACTTGGCAGGCTCGGCGTGGACATGAAGGGTCTTCCAAAGGCTTTAGGGTCCAGAAACTTAAGCCAGAGTGGCAGGCGCATGAGAAGAAAAGGCACCAGAGCCGGCGAGCTTGTGGCAACGTGCCTGACTCAGGTCCAAGGAGTGTAGCCTTTCCAGTGCTTGCTAGAATGCAACATATTTATTGTGCACTCTCAGGTGGGAAACGCTCGCTTCTTTTTGGTTCTGAAGGATAATTTGGGGCTCACTAATTTTAAAAAATTAATGTTTACTTATTACTATTTTTTTAAAAATTTAAATATTTATTTATTTTTGAGAGCGAGAGATAGCACCAGCCGGGGAGGGACAGAGAGGGGGGGAGATACAGAATCCGAAACAGGCTCCAGGCTCCCAGCTGCCAGCACAGAGCCCGACGCGGGGCTCGAACCCACAAACCACGAGACATGACCTGAGCTGCAGTCCGACACTCAGCGGACTGAGCCGTGGCTCACTATGAAGCCCCCTCATGGGGCTGCTCAGGTACTGTCGGCTTGTAGTCCTGCTCTGGGACTTAAAAAAAAATTTTTTTTTCTTATAATTCTTGCAACTCAGTATTGAACAAAACAACAGATTGCCTACCGCAGTGCCTGCCGGCTTGGGGGTAGCTGCTTTTGTTACAGGACATCCTGACGACAGCCCAGTGATGCACGGACTGCCTCCGTGGTTCGCTTGGTCACGGCCCGAGTGTGGGGCCCTCCGCTAGGGATGCTGTGATAAGGGCACGGTGACACGTTCGCGCCTCTTTGGAGAATGTCAGGGGAGCCCGGCATCATGGAAACCTTTCTGCCCGTAACGAGTCGCCCCTCGGGTGGGGGTGCCTTAGTGCTGATACACCCCAAAGACCGCAGACTCCGTGCCTCCCCAGCATTACTTAGAAGGGAAGGCAGCAGGGCGGTGGAATGAACAGAAGGGGTTACCGAGTGGCGCTGGCGTTCCTGATACTCTGCCTGGAGCGCCCACCCCACGTGCGGCCACCCCCCTCACCCTGGTCCGGGTCCGGGTGCTGGCCCTGCCACCGGGCCCCTGGCCCCACGCTCCTCAAGCTTCGTCTCCTGCTCACACCTCCAGTCCCTCCTGCTGCCGTCTGCACTTTCTCTGTGGCCCAAGGGAGCTTCCTGTACAGCGGATGTGATGATAGCGCACCCAGCCTCCACTCCTCCTGACTTGGCACCTACGGAGGGACGGCGGCCCTGCTTCGTCAGGACGGCCCACGCCCTATGGGGGGGGGTGTCCCTTTGCTGCACCCGCCCATGTGTCGCCGTCTGCTTGGCCGGGGCAGGGCCCGGTCCGCCCGGGACTGGCCTGCGCGGCTCTGGCGGCCTCCTGTGCCCCTTCCCGGGCGGGTCAGGGGCGCTCCTGCTGCTCCTCTCCTGGGCTTTGAGCCCGCCCGGGAATCGACCCTTCCCCCGGGAGCGGCACTCTCTCCCTGGTGCCTCTTCCCCTGGGCGGGGAGCCTTGGGCACGGGGCTCCTGAAACTGGACATCCCAGACTGACAACATTTTGCATACAGAGGCGGGCGGCGTTCTGGGTCTACGCATAGGCACATTTTTCTAGGGAGGAGATCAGTGGCTTATCTCAGATTCCCAGAGAGATCCCAGGCCCGGAAGACCCGCCATCCCAGAGAGCTTGACCTACTCCCCGTGTCCTCTCCTGGCGGCCGTTTCGTCGTTGACGCTTCATGGGTGGTGACTGAGTGTCTTAGATGTCCGTCCGGGCATGTACCCCTTTGCTTTTGTTCGTGGATTCGGATGGCGATACGTGCAAAGCTGCGTTAATAAAGAACGGACTTCTCGTGCCAGAAAGAGACCAGACTGCGGAAAAGTGGCTGTTTTGTTGGGGGGAGAGGTCATTCATGCAAAAAAGGACGTGTGATGAAGCCCTTTTACTCTTAACAGCCTGGTACAGTTCCTGCGCCTGGGAACAATACAACGGGGTGAGCTTGATCTGGACACTGTTTGCAAAGCTGACACGGAGATCTCGGAGCCCGGGGGGCTGTGACGTCACCACCGTGTGCCGCTCGGCTGAAAGGATGGCCAGGACCCTCCCTGACCGCCTCCCCCTGTGATGCCATTTCTAAAGAATGTTATTGTTGAGCCTCTGGGCTCTCCCCAGCCAGTGAGGTTTTTCTCTCTCATTTCAGTTGAATTTACTTTTTCCGTCAATTGTCACTGTTTGTTTCTTCTTTCCCCAAATCCTTCCTTACAACCTCCCCTTTTATTTTTTAAATATCCCTTCCTGTCTATTGCATGCAGTACTAAGTTAAGAATCAAACTTTCGTAACACCGTATTTTTATTTTTAGAATGAAGTTCCTCATCCAGCATTTTGTCCACGTTAAGAATAAGGCGGTCATTGACTTCCGCAGTGTACTTCATCAGAGTAATCCCCACTAGAAGTTTGTCAGGAGGATGAGGGACATAAGAATTATTTAGAGGTGGAGTATGGTGCATATATACCTCCAGGCACACCCCGGGTTTGGTTCCAGACCACTGCAGTAGAGCGAGTATCACAGAGCGGGCCGAGTGAACTTTTTGTTTTCCCGGTGCATCTAGAAGTTATATGCATACTATACTGTAGTCTGTTGCGTGTGCAGTAATGGAACGATGTCTAAAACACAGTGTATGTACCTTATTATAACGTACTTTATTGCTAAAAAATGCTGGCCGTCATCTGGGCTTTCTGTGAGTCGTCATTACTGATCACAGATCATCACCAGAACAGAGAACGATAATGAAAAAGTTGGAAATATTTTGAGAGTTGCCAAAAGGTGACACAGAGACGTGAACCGAGCGAATGCTGTCAGAAAAAAGGTGCCGATAGACTTATTCTCTGCAGGGCTGCCGCAAGCCTTCCATTTGTAAAAAACACAATATTTGCAAAGTGCCATAAAAGGAGGTCTGCCTGTATTTTTACAGCATTTTTATTTCTAGTGTTCTCCCCAGGGACGGTGGTTCCTGCCTGGTAGGTTCTTGGAACCCTTTCCATTTTGCTTGGAATCCTCGCTCAGAGCTCGGGGGAGTGCAGGGAGCCGGCTAGTGACCCACAAGGGCTTCTTCCCGGTCCTTGTCTGGTCTGGCCGTTTCTTAGCCACACATCCCTGAGTTCAGGTTCCTGCTGGCGAAATGGGCATGATGATAATGGACCCATCTCTTAAACTTGTGCTGATTAAAGGAGATTCTCCCTGTTGGCCAGAGCACACTGCAGGTGTGCCCCGGGCTGCTAGCTGCAGCTGCACACTTTCAGTTGTGTCTGCAAGACTTGCCAGGAGGTGGGCGGTAGCCCTACACCGAAGTGCCTGATGTAGGACTGGCTGCGCTCACCGTGGGTATGACCCAGAGCATTGCCTTTCCGCCTACTGCTGAGCGCTCCGGAAAGGAAGGAGACTACTTCGTACTGCGCATATGACCCAAAGAGAAGTTTCATGACATAGTATGTACCATACTACCCCTCAGAGGCGCGTTGTGCTCTAATATTTTTCTTTTTCTTTTCTTTTCTTTTATTTTTTTAAAGAGGTTTTATTTTATTTTTTAATGTTTTATTTATTTCTAGGAGAGAGAGAGACAGCGTGAGCAGGGAGGGGTCAGAGAGAGAGGGAGTCACAGACTGAAACAGGCTCCAGGCTCTGAGCTGGCAGTCAGCACAGAGCCCGACGCGGGGCTCGAACCCACAGACCGTGAGATCATGACCTAAGCGAAAGTCGGACGCTTAACCGACTAAGCCACCCAGGCGCCCCTAATATTTTCTTTTTAAATGGAAACACTGATCGTGACGTGCTGGATGGCTTTCATTGCTCCTGAATGGGTTGTGACTGTAGCAAGAGAGCTCGATACAGAGGATTGGAAACGGTTAGTTTACAGAGTGTTTCCGCATGTGTCTGGCTATTCGGATGATGTTCTGTGTAACAGCTGAATGCGAGAGGACCGTGGGGCTACCTATAGCCAGGATGTTTCATAGGACTTGGAATCTTGACGTTGTTTCTTCCCACTGTAATTGAACTACTTAGGTGGAGTCTCAGTGTTTGCGTGCGTGTGTGTGTGTGTGTGTGTGTGTGTGTGTGTGTATACATACATACATATATATATATTTATATTTAATTTAGAGAGAGAAAGAAAGAGAGAGAGAATCTCAAGCAGACTCTGCATTGTCAACACAGAGCCTGACGTAGGGCTCGATCTCACAAACGGTGAGATGATGACCCGAGCTGAAATCAAAAGTCGGATGCTTTGCTGACAGAGCCATCCAGGTGCCCCCGTGTGTGTATATTTTTAATACACCTTTAGGGAGGTGTAATTTACATACCACAGAAGTCATCCACTTCAGTGCAGTTTGATGAGCTGTTGTAAATGTATACAGCTGTGTGACCATCACCACCAGTTGGTTTTTGAATATTCCCGTCTCCCCCACCCCCGGCATGTCCTCTTTCCTGTCCCAGTCCCTCAGAACCACAGATCTGCTTTCTGTCTGTGTGTGTATTTTGGAATGCCTGCTTTTCTGGCTCCTCTTTGGCAAAGACAGATTCCAGAAGTCAAACTTTCCTGGAAGTCGTCATTTCTCCACTTTCCCTGCTGAGAAGTGCAGTGGCTGGGGCTCTCCCTCGTGACCAGCTGCTTGGTCTGGAGCCCAGGGGAGACGACAGACTCGGGTCCATCTGTAGGGGTTGGGCCGTGAGGGCTGCTGTCTGCGTGGGCAGGTGGGCTTTTAAGGCAGCTGTGGACTGTTGGAGGACCCACGCTGACTTTGGGTCGCCTTGCGAGGGTCCCTCGGCCTGCACCGGCTCCCCTCCATTAGTGCTGTGGGTCCAGGATGCCATTTCTAACTCGACAAGCCTGCGTTTCCGATGGCACTAGTAAGCAGATCCTGAGCACCTGTCACTCCCGTCCCCAAGAGGAAGAGATGCATCCGCCACGCTGCAGCCCACTCCTGTGGGTCCAGTCTCCCAGGCCTCAGATCTGCGCACCTGCTCCGGAGCATACTCTGTCGAGACAGAGGCATCTGAAAACAGCTCTAGAGCCACCGTAGACTGCGTTCGCCACCGATCAGGTCACACGTGCGGCTCCCTCTGCGTGTGCGGTGGGACACTCTGGAGCTCCGTGGGGGCGGGGCAGAGTTGGAGGAGATGCGATCCTCGCCCAGAAGGAACCAAGTGGAGGAGATGTGACATGAACAAATAACCACGTTCCGCTCAGAGGTTTCATAGATGTCACAGGAGGAGAGAAAGTGCCGAGGCTGGTAGAGAAAGGGCAGCTTACTTCCTGCTGGGACGCGCCGGGTGTGGACACGAGGCATTCCGGGCCACATCCTGGGACATGCTAGGGTTTGAAGTTTGAAGAGGTGGGGGGATGGGAGGAAGGCGTGGCAAAGGGAAAGAACCGTCCAAGTTTGGGGAAGCGGTTCCTAAGGGTTGCTGGGAATGCGGGGGGCCGCTCTGAGCTGGAGGGAAGCGGAGTTCTCTTGCATGAGGTTTTGTGGTCTTAGAAACCTTAGAAATCGTCTGGGATCCCCCCTGCAGGCTTGTGGAAGGAGGATTTTCAGTCTAGATATTTCCTAAGGGCCCAGGGGCTCAGTGGGTGGGTTTCGCTGTGACCTTCCGTGGAGACAGATGATGGTCGAGCCAGGGGAGCCCCTAGGGCCGTGCTGTCCCGCCCAGTAGCCGCTGCCACGTGGGCGACTGTGCATGGCCATCGTAGGGAGCCCGAGATGAGGTGGGTTGTGACTGTAAAACATACACTTTGTAGAAAAAACAGGTAAAATATCCGTTTAAAACTTCTCATTGTTACATGTTAAGTGGTGTTTTTTTCAGCATATCGGGTTTCTTAAACACACACGCATACACACACAGTTTTTTTTTTTTGAGAGGGAGGGTAGGGAGGGGCTGAGAGAGGGAGAGAGAGAACATCTCAAGCAGGCTCCATGCTGATGTGGGGCTCGATCTCATGACTGTGAGATCATGACCTGAGCCGAATCAAGAGTCGGACCCTTAACCAACTGAGCCCCCCAGGCTCCCCTGTAAAATATCTTATTAAACTTAATCTCACTGGTTTCTTTTTACTTTTTTAAGTGTGGCTGCTAGGAACGTTTGAACTTGGTATGTGGCTCTTGTATTTCTCTTGGATGGCACAGCCCTAGAGAATTCTTTTCACCGGGCTGACGTTTGTCCTCAGTTCGCTCCAGCTTATACCACTGGAGCCCATTCGTGGAGGTGGACAGAGTGATTTCTTTTGTTTCAGACTGGGCACTCGATGGGCTCCATGAGAAATTCTTTCTCCGTGGGTTTCACAGCAGAGGACCCTGCCGCCTGGGGCTCTTGGGTGCCTGGGCGCCCCTTTGGGTGTGGTTTCCTTTGGGTGCTAGACTCCATCACATCGCGGCTTGGGGTCCGCTTGCTCAGCTCTGCATTCTAGCACCTGAATCCAGGCTTTTAAACTGTGTTCTGCGTGTACAGTATTATTCTGCTAAATAAGAATCAGAATGACATTTTCCCAGTTTTTAACGAAAAAGAAAATGAGGAGTGTGTACTAAGTTTCAGAGACCTTGCTAAGGTCACAGCCTTTCGGCCTCACCGCCCCACTGTAAGGATGAGAAAACAGAGGTCACGGTGAGACAGACATTTGCCCAGGCTCATCCTCCCTTAAGTGGTTATAGTTTCCTTGGTGGGAGGTTTTCTCCCGCAGAGTTTTAAAAAGTTACCGCTGTCTGTGTCCACTGTCGCTGTGATTCAACGAAATACATACTGAGGGACCTTATGCTCCTTCACTCACCAGTTCATGGTCTTTTTTAGGGGTTGGGATGTTTGTTCACAGATGGCGTGAAGCATCTGAGAACTCGTAGGATCGCCGGGGAGGGGGAGCCTCTGGAAGTTTGCCGGTCTTCCAAAATACCTCCTAGACGGGCTTGCCTTCAGACGGTTTGTTCTTTGCTGCAGGCGGCTCTTGCCTTTGCCTCCCCGGGACTCTCCCTTCCTGGCAGACAGGCCCACACTCAGGCAGCCACGGCAGAGGTGAACCGTCACTTGGTCAGTAGAGAACCAGAATGGAAAGGTAGGGGAAGGGGCGCCTCGGGGGCTCAGTCGGTTAAAGCGTCCGATTTCGGCTCAGGTCATGATCTCACAGTTCGCGGGTTCAAGCCCCACGTCGGGCTCTGTGCTGACTGCCAGCTCAGAGCCTGGAGCCTGTTTCAGTCCCTCTCTCTCTGACCCTCCCCTGCTCACACTGTCTCTCTCTCTCTCTCAGAAATAAATTAAAAAACAAACAAACAAACAAGCCATGAAGTGAGGGAGGCAGGAAGGGGAGCGGCCACAGCCAGTGTCCATGGGTAACTAAAGTGGCCGCCCCCAGCTAGCACGAGCCTGGCAGATTTGTTGGATTGTCCCCATTTTGAAGATTAGGAAACTGAGGCTCAGAGAGAAGCAGAACGGCTCATCTGGGGTTTCATGGCAGTAAATGGCTCTCTTGGAACTAGCACTGACTGAGGTGGCCCGATGCCACCTTCATAAGGAGCCCTGGGGGGCTGTGCCCCGGCGTCTGTGCCGTCCATCATTCTCTCCCTTGTGCACCAGCTCTGGTAAGATTGTCCAGCAGCACGTACTCCTCTCTGCTGGGGCTGAGAAGAGCCATTGTTAAGGGATGACTCCGTGAGGGGAGTGCGTCTGAGGGGTTGTTGACAGTGGGTGGGGGCGCCTCTCCTGGCTGCCATTGCTCAGAGGAGCTGGTGAGGACTGGCTGATGATGTCAGCGCGTGCTTTGAAGTGTGGGGACAGTGGGCGCCCTGCTTCTCGGTTCATTGCTTTCCGTGTTTCCCCAACCCCCGCCCTGCATCATGAAAACGCTATCAAACTCCCGCTGTGCTCTCTACCTACTTGTTGCTGGAAAGCAAAGCCCGCTTGTGCCATACGGGTTTATTCTGAGCCCTTGAGCAGGTGCATGGAAGATGTCCCCGGAGGGTAATGAAAAAGACCATCTCTTACCTCCCCGGCAGGGGCGTATGCCAAGGGCGATGCACTTGGGCAGTTTATGTCAAGTGTTTACTGTAAGCTCATACTCCTCAGTGGCAGTAAAGAACAGGATGTTGGGACATACCTGAAGAGGTGACTTGAGGTGCTTGGTAAATTGATTCTGGTTTACCGCAAACGATGGAAGATTCCAACGTGATAGAAAGTGAAGCTAATGAGTGAAAGGGCACGAGGAAATAGACAGACCCGTGTACAAAATTGTATGTTGTACCATATCAGTTGTGGAAGAGCAAGCTGGAGGACGAAGAAGAGAGGAAAATGAAAACATGAATCCAGGGCTTCTGGGTTTTAGGTGATTTTATTTCCTGTTCTTCACACTTCACCATGAATGTTTTACGTTGTGTTTGAGATACGGGGGAAAGAGCTTTGTGTTCTTCAACCTTGAGAATTTACTTCTTGGACCCTTTTGGGGAAGATGATTGTAAATACAGACTATGAGCTTTATGATACACAAGAGGCGTTCTTTTCATCACAGTTTTAAAAATTGGGATGGAATTCACATATAACATGAAACTCACCATTTAAAAATATTTTTTTAATGTTTATTTCTGAAAGAGAGAGAGAGACAGGGTGAGCAGGGGAGGGGCTGAGAGAGAGGAAGACACAGAATCCGAAACAGGCTCCAGGCTCTGAGCTAGCTGTCAGCACAGAGCCCAACGCGGGGCTCGAACCCACAAACTGCGAGATCATGACCTGAGCTGAAGTCAGACGCTCAACCAACTGAGCCACCCAGGCGCCCCATGAAACTCACCATTTAAAGTATGCAGCCGTCACTGCCTCATTTCAGAACACTTTTCTCTCTCCCGACAGAAGCCCCACACCTGTTAGTGTCACCCTCGTCCCCTCGCCCTCAGCCCCTGGCAACCACTGATCTGCTTTCTGCCTCAATGGATTTGCCTATTCTGAACATTTCTTATAGATGGACGCACGCCACACATGGCCTTCGGTGTCTGGCTTCTTTCACCCAGCACGATGACTTCAAGGTCCATCTGTGTTGTAGCATGTGTCCTTACTGCGTTGTTTTTTTTTTTTTTTTTTTTAATATTTTTATTTATTTCTAGGATAGAGAGAGACAGCGTGAGCAAGGGAGGTCAGAGAGAGAGTCACAGACTGAAACAGGTTCCAGGCTCTGAGCTGGCAGTCAGCACGGAGCCCGACGCGGGGCTCGAACCCACGAACCGCGAGATCATGACCTAAGCGAAAGTCGGACGCTTAATCGACTAAGCCACCCAGGCGTCCCCTTTTTGTTTTTTTTTTATGGCTACATAATGTGCCATTGAATGGGTAGACCGTGTTTTATTCATCCATCCATCAGTTGATGGTCCTTAGTTCTTCCCACCTTTTGGCTGTTGTGAATAATGCCAGTATGGACACTCATTTTGTGGACATACGTTTTCATTTCTCTTGGGTATACACCTAGGTATAGCATTACTGGGTCGTGTGGAAACTCAGTGTTTAACTGGTTTTGAGAAATTGCCGCATGGTTTTCCCAAGCAGTGCTTCTGAATATTTATATTAGTGGAAGTTAGGAAATAATGTAGCTTATCAATAGTAGGAGAGTACTTAGGTGAATTGTATTAATCCCCTTAGCAAACGCTTGGTAAAAACACAAGCTCTTTTATTCCTAGACCACGTGCTAGGGGTCAAAGGCAGCTGAAATGGGATAATTGTCCTCATTTAAGATTGAGCTTTACTTATTCCCCTGTTCTGGGTGATGTTTACAGATAATTTAAGAAGGGAGACAGAATACTTGGGCTACATTATTAGGCCAGCCCCAGTGATTTTGGGGGAGTCTCCAGGTATGAATTAATAAGTACACATGTTACATGTTACAAAGTTGAATGGAGTAGGCAGGACAGAAAATTGTACATTCTGTGTGATTGTGACTATGTCAGAAAAAAAGAAATTAAAAGAACACAGGGGTCGCCTGGGTGGTTCATTCAGTTAAGCGTCCGACTTCGGCTGAGGTCACGATCTCGTAGTTCACGAGTTCGAGCCCCACGTCGCCCTCTGTGCTGACAGCTCGGAGCCTGGAGCCTATTTCGGATTCTGTGTCTCCCTCTCTCTCTGCCCTTCCCCGGCTCATACTCTGTTTTTCTCTCTCTCTCAAAAATAAAAAAAATAAAAAAAAAAAGTAACGAACACAGAAAAAAGGTAGAGGAAAACACACCAAAATAGGAATATTGGTTTCATTGGAGTAGTGGCACGAATAGACATTTCTCTCCTATTCAGGCATATTTCCTACACTTTCTGTAATGGAAACCGAAATGGAAACGAGAACGCCCCCGAGCCTGTGTGTGGTGACTGGGGGAAGGAGTTAGTTGGAGAAGCCCAGCACCGGGTTTTTGCGGAGGCGAGCAGTCAGGACCTGGGGCCGGCACGCCTGTGAGGGAGTGAAGACGGGACTTTGGGTTTGCCTCAGGGACGACTCGGAATGCCAGTCAAGGGCTCTTCCTGGCGCTCAGTGCTGTGCACTTGCAGAGCGCCACTGCGCTTGCGGGAGAGCCATCGGACATCAGCGTCTCCACCTACTTGGAGGGATGGGCGTCCGCAGGACGGAGGGTCACAGGATTGTCCAGGATGAAGCCCACCACCTTGGCGAGGGTGCTGGTCATCTCTGGCCAGGTATGAGATGTCACCCAGGGGGCTCCCAGCCTCACCCCAACGTGCAGGAATCCTGCTTTTCAGCCAACAACAGCCAGAAAGCGCTCCTTGCTGAACACCGAACACTGAAAGAACTCCACCGTTCCAGACCCCCAGACCTTCGCCTTCTGACAGGGAAAAGGGCACCAGGATTTACTCAGCTCTCCTCATTGCAGCAATGTGATCAAACCCATTCTAAAGCCAAACGTCTCGTCTGGAGTGAGTTCGTCATACTTGAAGTCGGGTCACCCACCAACACCTTTCCTGGGAGAAAGACATCTTTTTGCTGTTGGTAAATACAGTTTCAAGTATTCGTGGTGGCGTGTGCTGGCCCACAGAAAACCAGGAAGTCTTTGTCCCACAGCTATTTCGGAATGATGTCAGGACAATAGATTCAGGCCCTCTCAACGCTGTTGTCACCCCAGAATGTGTCTGTGCAGTGAAGTCGGAACGGTCCGGAAGTCTGGAGGGCGTGTTGTCTTGGTAGTCGGATGAATCAGAAAGTCGGCATAGATGTTTATCGTAATGTTCTTCAACAGGACGGAAAGCCTTCCCCGCCTGTCACTGCCTCCTAATAGGGGGCAGCCTGGATCAGCGCCACACATGTCCACAACACCACCTGATAGAATGGGAAGGGAAGTGAGAGCTTAGATATTTAATTGGTTTCCTATTGCATCACAAGTCACTCTGAAATGTAATGGCTTCGAATGACAGCATTATTTCATAGGGCTCGTGTGATGCAGGAACATAGGAGTTTAACTGAGTGGGCCTTGGTTGGGTCTCACGAGGCACTGAGGTCAAGAGGCTGCCTGGGGCTGAAGTCATCTGAAGGCTTGACTGGGGCTGGTCGATCCACTCTCAAGGTGGTTTACTCATATGGCCAGCAAGTTGGTGCTGGCTGTTGGCCGGGGGGCTCGGTTCTTCTCCATTTGGGTCTCTTCATCGGGCCGTTTTAGGGAGCTCACAACATGGCTGCTGGCTTCCCCCAGAGCCCGCAATCTAGAGAACAAGGTGGAAGCACAGTGTCTTTCACGACTGCATCTCAGAGGCCACACACTCTCATTCCCTCAGTGTCCTGTTGGTTGCACAGCTCACCCCTGTCCCGTGGCGGACGGGACTATGTGAGGGCACGAGCACCAGGACGCAGGAAGCATTGGGAGTGCTCCTATGAGCTGGCTGCCATGGGTGTCCTGCTGCAGGCAGGCTGTTTCACAGTGCGATGGGTGAAGCCGGGGGGCGGGTTTCTGCGCTCCTCCTTGCTGTCACCTGGCCCCTTTGCCGCGCTCTGCCTGCCTGAGGGGTCCCTAGCTCTGCCTTCTAGTTTACCACTTCCGTCTTTTGGGAGCTGGAAACTGTCATCATTGAGCCTGTTCAGAGTACTGTCAGATAAGCAAGTGGCTCAAAGTGTAGGCCCTGTGGGTAGATGAGACCCACAGCAAGGACTTGATAACGTCTACGCGGGCACGGAGACCTTACTCCTGGCGCGAACTGGACTCTGAGAGGCACGCTTCCTCCTCGGCTAGCTTCATAGTGCTGGTTCCATGGATGACTGCGCACACTCCACGCTTTGTTTAGACAGGAAGTGGAATCAGAGGCATGCAGCTTCTCCATCAGGCCATCGTAAAATTCACTACGAGAACAGTAGAGGTGTCATTTGGTTTCTTTTTAGAACACATATGGAAGTGTTATTATAATTCTGTGTGCTGGTTATTGGGTAGAACATTGACAATAGGAACTTAAAAATAGTTCTGTAGCAGGAATTATGGAGTGAATTGGCCTCAGTAGTGCTAGGTCAGGATTCCCACCTCCTCTTGTTAATGAAATGAGATCGTAGATGTACACGTGCTCGGAATGCACATGTGCTTGGGCCTTCTCTTAGCTTCTGCGTGAATCAAGAACGGCAGAGATGTGCTCAGGACTTCCTTTATTTTGAAGTAGCGCTGTTTTTGGACTCAAATCACTCACAATGCCCCACTGTCACCTGCTTGACTCAGAGCCATGCCGCCATCGCACCATCCCCGACCTGTAAAGGAATCGCGCTCCGAACATTGGTGTCTCCGGACCGGATAGACGGTGTGCACGAGGCGCGTCCTGTGATGTTGTGAGGTTTCGAGTCCATTGTGGTTGGCAGGCTGTCGGCAGTGTGTTGTGCCTTCTATTTCTGTTTTGATATGGACTCTAACATCTTAAAAACCATGTGTAAAACGAAGACAAATTATAATCCGTTCCATTCTGATGGTGCTTATCAGTCTCTAAGTGCTGCTGGGAGAGACAGAGCCCTGTCGTCGAACCAGTTTGGGGAAATAACATGTTCAGAATTCACCCCGGTCTTGTGAGGTTTGGCCGTGGTTGCGGTATCTCACTTTCCTGGGGCCAGGGACCTGAACAGAAGATGTGGGAAGATCGAGGTAGTGAAATTTAGGTTATCGGATTCCCATGCATACCAGTCAGTGTGCATTTATAGAGACGACCCAAGAGATAGCTGCCCAGACTCAGACAATTATAAGGTGTGGCCCGTTTCGCACAACAGCTGTCTTGTCAATCAGTGTGATCGTGGGGTGTGGGGGAGGGGGACGCTTTCCCTAAAGAAACCCATCCAGAAGCCTTTTATCTCTCGATGTCAAGCCAAGGTTTCCTTCATCAGATTTGCTTCAAGGAGAGAGGTCTGGAGACAATGCGCTTCTGTTGTTTTCCTCCAGAAAACAAAAAAGGATCCTTGTGTTGTCGCCGGACATGCCGGCCTTTTTGCATTTGGTCAGTGGTTCAAGTTTCACTCCTTGACTTCTGACCCCTGGTAGATGAAACTTCCCAATACATTTTAGATAGATTTAAGGTGTAATGGATGCAAACAGCCGTGGGGGGCGGGGCGTCTGTAAGGGAAATGGGAACAAAACATAGGTGTGCGCTTGTGGAAGGTGCCAGTGTCATCACCTCATGAAACAGACTGCTTGGAAGAAGATGCTCGTTTTACCTGTTTTGTAACTGTCCGTATCTATTTTCGCTGCTATTTAAAGTTGCACTTGGAGATAGGAATGCTTTTAACTGCGAGCCCACAGATATTGTTGCTGATGATTATTTGGGCAAAGCTGGTGAATTAATTTTCCAACTGAATAGTTGGAGCAAAGGCAGTCAATTAGATGAGATAATGTCTAATTTTGTATTGAAATCTAATTCTGGAGTCGATTCAAGCCAACGTTCACGAAATTGACCTGACTTTCAAATTTGCTTTCATAATTTTATTTTGCAGGATAACAAAGCCATTGACCTTTGCCGATTGTGTTGGGGATGAACTTCCTTTAGGATGGGAAACTGTGTATGATAAGCAAATTGGAATTTATTACATGGACCACATAAATAGTAAGTAGACTGTCACATTTGAGTTACTACATGTGAATGAGTTTTCATGATGATCTCAAAGATCTCTTTTTTGTAGAGCGAAAACCACCGTTGCTCTCCAGTGCGGCATTAAACTGGATTTTATAAATGTAACCTGAAGTTTTTGTTGGAGTTCTTCAAAAAGTGAAGCGGTTATGTCGCTACCTTGGTTGTGTGTTGCTCAGAACTGCATGGAAAATGTTGAGTGGAGGGTTTTAATGGCTAATAGAAGGACTACGTTTCCCAGGCAATAGTCTGGAAATAGAATGATCTTTCATAAGGAGAAGGTTGTTTGTTGCGAAGTGGAGCTTACAAGTTCTTGGAACAGTGAATGCCCAAGTGGTTACTTTAACTTCATTTTGTCTCACACATTTCGTTTTAGCTTTAACACAGCAAACCTTTTAGATCTTTGTGAAGGGTGATAACTGTGTAAAGACTACAGCTAAGATAAGGGGCCCTTGACCGTGCCAGCTTTCTTCGAAGAACCGTTTAGAGCAGAGGCTCTCCAGCAGTGCTGGGTTTGCCTCCCGGGACCACTTGGCAATGTCCGGAGGCGTTGTCCATGGTCACTCCCGGGAGAGGGGAGAGGGGCTGCCGGCGTCTAGTGAGCGGAGGCCGGGGATGCCACTGAACTCCGTCCGCTGCTCAGGACAGCTCCCCAAAAGGACAGCGGTGCCGAGGTTGACACACGCTAGTTCACAGGCTCCACTGTGTCCGAGATCTGTTGTCTGCCGTTCGCTCTCGGCCTGCTGTACCTTCGTCAGCCCTTCTCGATCCGGCCCCGGCTGGGACCCACTTCTCACTCCGATTCCCACATTTCACTCCCTCACGGTTTCATTCTAGCTACCCTCAGAGTTTCTGTTGTTTGACGTTTTTCATTCCTTGGGACACCAAGCATGGCTTCCCCTCAGCATGTTTTTTGTTTTCTTTAAAGTTTATTTTTATTAAAAAATTTTTTTAACTTTTTTTATTTTTAAGAGAGAGAGAGAGAGACAGAGTGCAAGCGGGAGAGGGCCAAAGAGAGAGGGAGACACAGAATCCGAAGCAGGCTCCAGGCTCTGAGCTGTCTGCACAGCGCCCGACGTGGGGCTAGAACTCTGGGACCGCAAGATCATGACGTGAGCCGAAGTCGGTCGCTTAACCGACTGAGCCACCCAGGTGCCCCCTCAGCGTGTTTTCTGTCCTTCAGTTTATTAAGTGTGGGGGAGCCCGGAGGGGGAGGGGCCTGAAGACTCACGATGCCTGCCATGTGAGTGATTTGAAGCTCTTTCCGGTCCTGGGGCTCCTCCCGTAGCACAGTGAGCCCAGGTTGGTGTCTTCAGGGCCCACTCTTGCCTGTCTCTTCCAGGCCAGCCTCCTGAGGCAGCGTTGGGACACTGAGTGGCAAGGATTCCTTTCTCGGTCCCGGGGCAGTAGAATTTCCGACACGTGGCGGTCAGCCGTGCGCCTGACTGCAGCTCTCACCCCAACACTGGGCAGGGGGTATGAGTCCTGCCCTGGCTGGTCCGCCCTGCCAGGCGGTTACCCAAGTGGCAGGAGGGCTCCTGGCTAAACCCGCCACACCCACCGGCCAGAGCGCCGTGCTTAGCGAGGCTCCAGCTGCGGACGGTCCTCCCCGTAGCCCCCGCCGACCGGGGGCCTCACCACTGTGTGTGTTCGAGGTGTCCCGCCGTCTGGGCTTGCCTTCCCAGCGGCTGGAGGGCTGCTCCTGCAGGGCGGGGGGAGGGAGGGGGCGCTGCCCCACGGGCCCAGGCACACGCGCACCGCGGCTTCATCATCGGTCCCCGGGCCCAGGTGCTATTACTGAACAGCAGAGGCATCTGCCTTATACAGCCTTGCCAGAAAGCCGGCCTGCCCCCGAGGTCACGGACCCGTTCTGGCTCGCCTGTCTCATAAACCCGGCTTGCTCATCCCACTGCGCCCCTTTCTCTGCTGTGGGTCTTCCTGGCGCGGCTGCTCGCCGTCGCAGCGGCTGGGTCAGAGCACCTCTCTGTGCTGGCCACCCTTTGGGCCCTGGCGACACAGGGCCCAAGGTGAGACCCAGTGTGCACCGCAGGGATCCCACCTGCCACTCTAGACATGGCCGTGAACCCAAACACTGAGTAATCGCCAAGGACTCTCTTCTAGTCACTGTGAGTATAAGTGGGGTGACTCAGCACCGTGGGTGACGAGGGTAAAGACCTCACCTCCGGGATCGCACCACCTCCTCTCAGAGAGCCCAGCTCTTTTTTTTTTTTTCCTTGCAGGAACAAGAAAGGTTATTATCGTTACAGTAGCTTGTACGTGGAGGGCCAAACAGCACATTCCAGAAAACTTGCTCCCCAGAACCCAACTCTTCATAGTGCAGCTTTAAAACTCTTTAAAGACACAGCACCCAGAGGGTCCAATGTTAAATTGGAACTGTGCGGGTTGGCAGTAGGGTGTGAGGGACTAGGGGGACCCTGGGCCTAACACCTCCAAGGTTCCCAGGACCCTCCAGAGCACCGGGCAGAGCGGGTGGGCCGTAGCCGGTCACACTGGCACACATGCGTCCTTGACATCTGGCATCACAGGTGTAACTCGTCTGTCCCAGGCCCACCGAGCGTGAGCTCCTGGGCTGGGTCAGGACCCTGATCGCTGTTGTGATATTTGGTTTCTTATTGCCTCGTGTGGGCTTTTGCTTTTGAGGCCTAGAGAGGCTGTCCGGTAGGGGCCTGGGGCGGCAGCGTGAAGGGGGCGGGGATTGTCGGAGGAAGGGGTTTAAAGGGAGAACTTACTTGAAACATCCTAGCAAGCTCGTGTGTGTGTGTGTGTCTGTGGTAAAGAACACGTGACATAAAATTTACTTTTTTAACCGTTTCGAGGTGAAACACAAAACTGGAAATTAACCAGTTTAAAGTGTAGAGTTCAGCAGCTTTTGGTGTGGTCACTGTTGGACAGCCACTGCCCCTCTTTCACTGCAAAACATTCCATCCCCCGCCCCCCCACCGAGTCCAACCTGGAACCCATAAGCGGTCACTCCCCTTCTCCCTTCCAGGCTCCCAGCTCCTGGCCACCACTAAATCTCCTTTCTGTCTCTCTGGACTTGCTTTGCCTCTTCTGGACATTTCACACACATAGGATCGTGCACTGTGTGACCCTTGGTGTCTGACCTCCTCCACCTGTGGTGTGCTTGAGGTTCGCCCATGCTGGAGCCGGAAGCAGCCCTTCATTCCTCGTTGGGGCCTGGGGACACTCCATTGTGCGGATGGGTCCCGCTATATTTCTCCCCTCCTCACTTGCTGGACTTGGGCTCATTTCCAGCTTTTTGGCGGTTGCCATAGCGCTGACCAAGCACACTCTGTTCTGTTTCATTGATTTACGAAGACCTAATTGGCTTCATTAAAGGATTCGTGAATGAGGCAGCATCCCTCCTAGCAAATAGATGGGAGCTCCCCAAGCCACTGTAGATGAATTATTTTGCAGGTTTATATAAGATTTGGGTTGGGCGCATGTTCCCAGGCACTCCCCTTCTCTGAACTCCCTCACTTTGTTTTGGCTGCTGGCAGCCTGCGCATATTTAACATGTCATGGGCATAACAGAGCCACCATAGCTTGGGGTCTCTAAATTTGGAACAGGGACACCGCTCTGTGCAGTTTTTACTTGATCTGGAGCAACGCTTCGGTTGACTTCTCCATTGGGAGATTTGTGGCCGAGGAGGAGGGGAGCTTCTCTCGAGTCTAGGTGTCTTGCCCATTTGCTCAGTCTGCCGCCTGTCTCGGGCTCTGATTTTGGGGCCGTAGTCCTCTGCCCCGTGGAGCAGACTCCCTTTCCCGCTGCTCATTCAGCGAGCCTGCGGTCAGCAGTTAGCGATTGCCTTGCCTTGGGTTTCAGATGAAGGAAAGGTCCTGAGAATTTAATGATGGCCGGGGCTACGTGCCTGCCTTTGAGGGGCTTGTAGTTTAGTGGGGGAAACAAATGAGAAAGCGGTTAAGTGCCAGGTGCTAAGAACGACAGTCCCACGTGGAGAGACGTGTGTGCTGGGGGTGGGGGTGGGGGCTTCAAAAAGGAGGTGCTTTCGCAAAGGCGCCCAGAAGAGGGTAGGGTTTCCTGATGGGGCAGAATTGGACAGAAGCAGCGCCAACAAAACCGGATGAGCCTTCCCAGAGATGAAGACTTAGGAAAACTTGGCCTATTTACAGGCCGGCTTGGTGGGGAGAGGACAGAGGCTGGGAGTGATGCTGGCAGGTCTGTTTCCGGACTCCTGCTTCACAAGGAGCATAGTGCTTTAAAAGACGTTCGTGTGTCAGTGACTCGCGAGCGGAGCTAGGAAGGCGACTTCGGCGAGCGCACTAAGGATGGCCTTTGTTGGGATGAGACGGGAAGCCCGCGTGGTGTCCGAGCGGGGTCATGAGGATCTGATTGAACTTAGGGGAGATGGAGAGAAGGGTGTGTCGTCAGCCATGATTGTATCCAGGGGGTAGGAATCACCAGTTCATGATGACCCGCAGAGGACTCTGGGTGAGAGAGAAGAGCCGGTGTTCTCTGAGGATGTGCCCTGGGCTGGCTGAGTGGGTAGATCCAGATGGTGCCACTCACTTTGGTGGGGGACGGGGGGCAGAAGGAGAAGCAGGGGATTGCCGTGTCCCTGTTTGCTTCGGTTCCAGTTTCGGGGGTGGACGGACACCGTGTGAGAATGAGTGCTGCTTCAGACGAGTGACTTGGACTTCCTCTGGGTCCGTCTGGGTGGAGACCCAGCTAGGAAGCAGCCAGAAGGAAAGTGGGAGCTCAGGACAGAGGCTGGAGCCAGAGGGAGGCACATGAGAGAGCTGGGTAGAAGCTGGGGGGGATTTATGGGTGGGGGGAAACGAGGAGGTTCATGAAGGACACAGAGGGGCTGCAGGTGTGGTGCAGAGGGCAGGCGAAGGGGAGCAGCCGGGCCAGAGGGTCGGAGAAGTCAGCAACCATAAGGCTGGAAGTAACCATTATTTCAACAGCGAGGAGCTCACCTGGATTCATCTCGGCCAATGTTTATTCACAGTGTGAAAAATTGTCTAGTATCGTCTCCCGCCCCGGGGAGACTTTTTCATATCCCTAGAGTTTTCTTCTCGGTTCAGCTGTGGATCTATAAACATGGGTGTTCCACACTTGAGGAGGCTTCGTTACGAGGATGCGTCCACAACGTGTGTCCTGGCAGTTAATTGATTGTCATACCGCCTAGTCACGGAACTGCGTGACTGTTGCTCAACCTCAAGATTTTACCTGCAAGTCACTTACATTCTCGCCCCTTTAATTTCAGAGCTTACACAGATTGAGGACCCCAGAGAACAGTGGCGGCGAGAGCAGGAGCGGATGCTCAAGGAGTATTTGATCGTGGCCCAGGAGGCTTTAAACGCCAAGAAAGAGATCTACCAGATTAAGCAGCAGCGGTTTGAACTGGCCCAGGAGGAATACCAGCAGCTGCACAAAATGTGTGAGGACGACAGCCGCTCGTACACCAGCTGTGAGTTGACTGTCCCCCGCGGGCACCGTGCGCGGTGTCAAAAGCCACTTCTCCAGTAGCTTATGTGCCCACACAGAACTTGACTCAGGCAAGACGGCTCGGTAAAGTTTCCAACCGCATATTGTTAGGTCATCGGTATTTTGCCCTGGAATCAGGTGTCCCCCGCTAGCCACCCCTTAAGTGAGTATCTGCCAGGTGCCCGTCCCGTGCTCTTTGCCTGAGAAAGCAAAGGTCCCTGCCCTCACCGCATCGCATCCAGGTAGGGAAGGGAGAAAACGGCCTCATGTCTCACGTTTGTCGGTTCAGAAAAGGGCTTCACTCAGAGACCTCTGCCACCGAGAGTGCTCATTAGGGGCGATCCTCGGGGAGAGCCAGCCGGTGGGTTTGTCCATCCCGCGTGGAAGGACTCAGGAGCCATCATGCGTGTCAAGCACGTGTCTCTGTGTAGAGTCCTTCCCAGGGCAGCATGCCGAGGGTGGGGGGACTCAGGTGACCCGGAAGATCGGGGGCCCAGCCCCTCAGGTGGATGCGCACCCATGTCCTCGAAAGGACTCCCTCTTCGTTTTAGCGGTTACCGGATGCGGGCCCCCATCTCCGGTCCTGTCTCAGACAGCAGGGCGTTTTTTTGCTGACGCGGTGAGTTCCCGCCTGAGCCAGTCCCTTCCCAACAGGCTTGTCACACTTAACAGCCCACCCCAGGTGCACATGGCCCTGACTGTTCTGGGCGCCAGTGAGTTTGGGAAGAACGCACGGCAGCGCTATGACCAGGTCGTATGTGATAACAACTGAAGTCCAGTTGAGACCCGGGAAGGTTACCCTGTGATGTGACCGCCACCTTGCCAGGTGTTGGCGCTGGCGAGGAATACACCGTCAGAGCTTGATTGTGTTGCCAGTCAGAACGGAGTTAGGGCTGAGGGGCCGCGGGTCTTTTTTTTATCGCAGCTGCTGCTGAGGGGGAACGCACCTTACCAGCGGCAGGGGTGGGGGGGGGAGTGCGGGGCAGGGGTTCCCCTCGGCCACAGGAGCTGAAGACAGCCCTGCCCTCACGTGTCCCAAGGGAAGGTCAGGACCCAGGTGTAAGGCCATGTTGTTTCCAGCTTGTCTTCCCTCTTGCTCTTCAGATACTGATATCTGCCAGGTTGTTTGGGTTTTTGGTTTTCGTTCTAACTGTTCTTCAGAAATCAGTGAGGGGCGCCTGGGTGGCTTAGTCGGTTAAGCGTCCGACTTTCGCTTAGGTCATGATCTCACGGTTGGTGGGTTCGAGCTCCGCGTCGGGCTCTGTGCTGACTGCCAGCTCAGAGCCTGGAGCCTGTTTCAGTCTGTGTCTCCCTCTCTCTCTGACCCTCCCCTGCTCCGCTGTCTCTCTCTCTCTCCTAGAAAAAAAAAAAAAAAAAAAAGAACACAGTGAGGCTGGTTTTCTATCTCTGTAGTTTCTTTTCTTACAATGTTTTTCTCTGATTTTGGTATCGGGCCTCACAGGATGAATTGAAAAGCGTTCCCTCCTCCTCTCTTTCTGGAAGGAGTTTGTGTGGGATTGGTATTTGATTGAATTCACCAGAAAAAGCCAGCTGGATCTTGAGGTCTTCTTTGTGGGAATGTTTGTAACTATAAGTTCAATATCTTTTATAGATGAGAGGTTATTCAGAGGTTCTGTTTTCTTTGTGAATCCGTTTTAGTATTTGTGTGGCTCAAGGATTTTGTCTATTTCATCTAGTCCGAAAGTCAGCAAACTTTTCTACCAAAGGTTAGACGGTAAATATTTTAGGCTTTGTGGGCCATAGGGTCTCAGCTGCAACTATGCAACCGTGTCGCTACAGTGCGACAGGGGATAATACATAAACGAATACATAATAATACATAAATGAGATAATACATAATACATAATACATAAATGAGATAATACATAAACGAATGTGTGGGGGTTGTTCTGATAAAGTGTAAACGCAGGTAACAAGTTCGATTTGGCCGGCAGGGAGATTTGCTGACTGTCCAGCCAAGGTGTCAAGTTTATAAAGTTTGTAGAATTCCCTTACAATTTGTTTCATTCATATCTACACTCCTAGGTGGTGTCTGGTCTATCATTCCTAATGTTAATAATTTGTGTCTTCTTTTTTTTCTCAGTCAGTGCAGCTAAACTTTCATTGACTGTATTTGCCTTTACAACGAATTGGCTTTTTCCCCTCCTATTTCTTATCCACTTTCTGTTTTATCGATTTCTCCTCTTTATTATTTTCTTCCTTCTTAGTTTGGCTTTAACTCTGTTCTTCCTTTTCTAGCTTCCTAAAGTAGAAGTGTAGATCACTGATTTTAGACCTTTCTTATTTTCTCACCTGACCTGATTAAAGGTATGAATTCTTCTTTAAGTGCAATCTCAACTGCACACTGCAAGTGTCGGCGCTTTCATTTTCAGTCAATCCAGAATGGCCGTTTTCCTTTTTGACCCGTGGGTTCTCTAAAAGCAAGTTGTTGGGACTTCCTAAAGGTGTTATGTTGCTGATTTCTAGCGTAATTCCACTGTGGTCAGAAACTACACTATGTAAGATCTCAGGCTTTTGATATCTATTGAGCTGACTTCTGTGGGCCAGCAGAGCGTTTCTCATAGGATTAGAAGCCCATGGTGTTGGTACGTCGAGGTCACACCTCGCTGCACCGGTGGCTTGGAACTGTTCCTGAGAGTATATGGTCAGCGATTGTAAGCCTTTTCAAAAGTTGCTCGGCAGAAGCTACGTTGAACCATATAAAATTGTTCTTTTTGTAGCTTAAAAAGGGCTGACTATAGGCAGTTTCATATGATTCACTCTAATGGAATGTTTCTTCCCAGTAGCCTTTAGGGACCCTATCTCTTCCATGGTTGGGTTTGGTTAAGTCTCCAAAGGCCCTCCAGTTGATTTTTCTTCCACGAATGGAATGGGGGGAAAGACAGACCAGACAATTTGGCAGGAACTTTGTTCCAGCGATTGAAAAGGAAAATGGCAGCAAGGAAAGACATTTCGTACATATTGCCTGCGGCCAGTGCAGCCGAGACTTCAGTCGCGGTGAACATGGGGGCTCTGGACCTGAGCGCGTGAGGATGCAGTCGAGGAGGACCTTAGAGCATCCTCTTAGATTCCACACCCAGCCCTGGGGGAGGCGAGGGAGGAGGAATCCCGGGCCAAAGCTGAGCCCATAGATTAAGAGCATTTAGAACCCATAGCCCTTTAATGCTGGGACATCCCTCACCGTCAGGTTTTGTATTTCCGTGGGCTTTGACATTTGGGCATGTAGGAGATTGCACTCAGTTATATTCTTTCATGTGCCCCATATAATTTTCCTAATGCCCGGTAAAAAAGAGATACTCAAGGTGCTGTCCTGAGTGGTGCGTGAAGAAACCTTCAGTAGAGGAAGCAGATGACTCTATAGTGCTTATCTGAGACTCTTACCGTGCTCATCAGCATCCTGACCTGCTAGAAGTCTCTGTGTAGACACAGTCTCTGCATCCACTTGTGTAAGTGGCCCTGGGGCCAGATTGGGCCTGCCTGTTTTCCTGGAGGGCTAGAGGTACCAGTGGATTTGGCTGGGGCTTGTTGACTCATCTGGGATAAGACCCCAAATGGAATTGTAATGGACTTAATCTAGGTGCTTTACCAGGTCGCTGCTGTTCCTGGGGTTTTGACTGAGCTCTTTTAACTTGCCATTTAACCTGAACTACCAGTTATGACAGTGAAAACTCTCTTAGGTGACCCATGTGAATTCTCTCAGACCACACCGGTCTCTCACAGCCCGGATTGCTAGTCCTCTGAAGCAGGGAGGCGTCCCCTTGCTCTGGTACTGGGAACAGGATACCATTTGGACCCATTTCCCATTACTTCCTTCATTGGCCATGACTTGAAGTGAGATGAACTGGTATTCAGTGAGCTAGAGTTTCCTCTGCATCGTTACAATTGCAACAGTATGAAGTACATGATGCTCTCTTTGTTGTACACGCGAGAAGCGGTACTAGGGAGGCGAGGTTACTTCTTCAAGGTCACACGCCCAGTAAATGGCAGAACTGGGATCTGAACCCAGGTCTGTTTGTGTACGCAGCCTTCAGTGCCCTGTCCTGTATCCTGGACATGGAAGAGGCAGTGCAGAGGAGCTAATTGTGCTTTTGAAACACTTTGCGCTCCTGTTGTTCAACTTCTCTGGAAATAAAGACCGATTACAAATTGACCAGTCCTCTGGCAAGGCCGCAACACTAAGAGGGGCGGGTGGGAGGCAGAGCACTTTCTACTCCTTGGCTTTCTTGTGGCCCATGGTGGGATTACTCAACTATGCATCTAGTCTCCAACAGATACTTACTTAGTACCTGGTATTGGTATATCCCAGATACACCATGATCTAATTGCTGATCATCTAATCTAATGGCTGATTGTCAGGAAAAATTAGGCAGTGATGGCGAACAGAGGAATGAACTAAAACAGCCGTTTTCTTAAATGTGTATTTCTTTATTCTCGAGAGAGAGAGAAAGAGAGAACACAAGCAGGGGAGGGCCGGAGAGAGAAGGAGAGAGAGAATCCCAAGCAGGCTCCATGCTGTCAGCAGAGCCCACCATGGGGCTCGATCTCACGAAGCATGAGATCATGACCAGAGCTGAAATCAAGAGTTGGACACTCAACTGACTGAGCCCCCTAGGTGCCCCTAAAATAGCCATTTTTAACATTGGAGCCGGCGGGGGTGGGCGGGAGGAAGTGATGTGCATTTCTCCCACCCCTTCACAGATTTCTCCCTGAGTTGTGGAAATCACCAGAATAAAACTCCATTCACTGGAGAGAAAAGACTTTGTGTCAATATTGGGCCATCTGGTATCTAAGAATATCGAAGCCTTGACCTTTTTTTTGGTCCCTGAGCAAAGCAAATGCAAATGCTTGCCGGGCATGTCCCCATGAGGCTGAAAACCGTACTCTACTCTATTTCTGGGAGCTGCCTGGTACGCAGGTCTATTTTGTTTGTAGGATGCAGGGATGGAGCTGTTCTGCAGTGGACATGTTCTCTCTGCAACACGCCGGTGCTCTCCCATAGTTCCATTTTGTCATTTTCTCCTACTTTCTTCTTTTTTTTAATGTTTTATTTATTTCTGAGAGAGACAGCATGAGCAGGGGAGAATCAGAGAGAGAGGGAGACACAGAATCTGAAACAGGCTCCAGGCTCTGAGCTAGCCGTCAGCACAGAGCCCGACGTGGGGCTCGAACCCATGAACCGAGAGATCATGACCTGAGCCGAAGTCGGACGCTCAACCGACTGAGCCCTCCAGGTGCCCCTCTCCTACTTTCTTCACGTGTTGTTTTCTTTTGCTGGCAAAGGAGTTTCATCCAAATCTTTGTAGTGAAGGAACTTCTTCATTATAACTATGAAAACTGAAAACAGCAAACGCTACCCAAGAATTAAAGGCCTTTGTATTTTTCGACCTGATGGGTTACATTTGTATTTCCTTTGCATTAATTCATTGTTTTGTACACTTCTCATTATGTGTGGTATCTGCCACCACAAAGGCGAAAGAAAAGCCAGGAGGAGTTACATTAAACTGTTAACATTGCTCACATGTAGAGGTGGAAAGAGGGAGGTCTTTTTCTTTTTTCAGACTTATTTTAAGACTTGTCTCTGATTCCATGCATTTATTTCATGCAGTGAGCATCATTCTCTCTGGGTGAAGGGTGAATCGATTCCTCATTTAGAGGAAGAAGATAGCTCTGTCTTGATTTACCCTACTTCTTCGTCCTTATGCGTTCTTCTCTTTGCCTTTTCCACTGAATACATTTGTTATTGCAGACGCTTTTATGCTAGAGTTAATCTTTCAGTCTTCCTGAGAAACTTGAGCTTCCAGATGCATTCAGACGAAGTATTATGACCATTTGCAGGATCTTCCGGAAGGAATTCTTGCGTGGGAGAAATTACGGTCTAAACCGCAGGTCAGCAAATTATGCATGGTTTCTGGGCTGAATCCTGTCCACTCTGGCTCTTTATAAATAAAGTTTTATTGGAATGCAGCCACACCCACTCGCTTCCCTATTCTCTATAGAAGCTACAGTGGCAGGGTTGAGGAATTGAGACAGAGACTGTTTGGTCCACAAAGCCGAAAATATTTACAATCTGGCCCTTTGCAGCAGAAGTTTCCCAGCCCCTGGTCTAAATCAGTAGTTCTGAACCCTGGCTACAGGGTATAATCTCCTGAGGGGCTTTTAAAAACTGCTGCCCAGGCGCCACTCGCAGAGATTTTGATCTAATTGGCCCCAGGTGGGGCCAGACATTTTTTGGTAAAGCTTCCCAGGTGAGTCCCAGAGTTGAGGATCCACGGGTCTAGACTGGCTATGATGGTCTCTTCCAGCGGCAGGAATAGGGCTTTGTGACCCCGGCTTAGGAGCTACCAGAAGTCTGCACCAAATGTATCTGTGGGTGGCTGGGAGAGGTGGCTTAATCTCCCGTGGGAAAGTGCTGAGCCACCCTGAATTCCTGGGTTAGGTGGTGGTGACGCTCGACCTTCTAGGTTATCAGTTTTGCCAGCATTCTTTCTGAGGCCTTAGGCCCATCCCACAAAGGCTTCATCCCGCAGAGGGGTTCTCCTCTACCGCCGAGGCTGATACAGTGGCCACGGTCTGTCCGTTCCGCCTTTTGTTTTCCCCTGTGTAAGCGTGTTGGAGCTGGCCCGGGAAAAATGGATCACACAGCATTTTTCACGGGTATTAGTTGGCGAGACTCAATCTTAAAGGCGATTGCGGAGTGTACGTCTGTCGAGAGGTAATCCCCTGGTCCGTCCCAGAGGACGTTCCCGAGAGAGAACTCTCTGTCTGAGTTTGGTGGCGTCTTCTGTTACCTCTGTAGGTTACCTCTGAGCAGGCTTGTTTGATACTCTTTGTTCCTTTGCTCATGGCGCCTGTAAAAACAAATGTCATGCCCTCCTCCGTTGGCCTGGGTTACTTGCGCGCCTTTGTCCCTGCTCTGGTAATGAGTACCTGTCAGCATGGGAACTGTCGGGGCTTGCCATCCCGTCTGCCAGGGTTCTTCTGGCTTCCTTGAGCAACTCCTGGTAGTGCCGATGCCTGGAGGGGCACACCTGGTCCCAAGGGGCAGTCTGCCCAGAGCAGGTCTTTGGAGAAGGACTATGGCCTTCCAGAACATGTCACCTCCCCCCACCCCCAGGGTGACCTTAGGTTCCCACAGCACAGCAGAGGCCTGTGTGTAACAGAGAAACGGGGAGGCACAGACAGACACATGAGCAGACGTGTTTTCCCTTTTCGGTGCCCCGTAAAATCAAAATCCAAACTAAGTCCTGGGGTCTGCCGTGTCATGAGTGCTTAGTGCACAGCCCCTGCTCACCTGTTGGGCAGTGGGCACTGGGCAGCCCGGGGTCCATTCCTTCCCTTGTTGGAAAAGCTAATCTGATGAAAGAATCTTGGGCAGCTGGCCCATAGGAGCCCAAGTTTCAGACCCAAGTCCCTTTTTGACTGATGTAGATCAAGTCACTGCAGACTTCGTCTTTGTTCAAGTGGGGTGACGTAATCGTTGTCTCTCACAAAGATTTTCCAAGAACAGATGCGATTAATGTGAAAGGCACCCTCCACTAGCAAGCTGCGAGAGTTGGCGTTGCTGTGGTCCAGCTAGACTGTAATCTCAGTCTCGCGTCACTACTGTACGCCTGAGTGGGCTGTTTAATCGCTGTGGCCGCTCAGGTCTTTAAGAGAGAAGAAAGTTTCCAAGGCGAAAGTTGGGTCTTTATCATAAACCCTGAGGCTGGAGACGTGTCTTAACAAGAGGCATACTTTTTTTAAATGTCGTGGAGTGCACGCCGTGAAAAATGGAGCCTGGCGTCCTGAGGTGTTCCTCGGACTGTCCAGAAAGGGGTTCCGTTAGACTTACCGGCAGATGTGAGGCACTAAGGATTTGTCTTTGTAAGCTGAATCACATTATTAAAAGTTATGCCGGTGTTCACGACGCTCCTTCGTATTTGAAGGTAAACTGTGTTTTATCACTGTGTTAGGTACTTGAGTTGCCTTTTCCCTCGTCCTAGTCCTGGAATTTTTAAATTTTAGAGACTGTAGCAAAGCTGACACGAATTCTAGCCTCATACGGAAAACCTGTTTTATCATTTGGGATGGTTTCAGCTGTAAGTGACAGAAAAGACCCACTCCCGTGTCACAGAACAGTCCTTCATCCGTGGAGTGGGCCTCCCCATCGGTGGGTTCGGTGGCTCTGTGAGACCATGCTTTATCAGGCCCGCTCCCCCCCGCCATGACTCGGTACCCGCGGAGTCCCCCGGGGGACAGGTGCGCACCCGACAAACTGAGGGTCCCATTAGTTAGGAAAGAGAACGGGGTAGGGGTGGGGGACGCAGGTTGCTGTGTATTTGTCCAGCTGTATCCTGTTATTCCAAGTCTCTTGGCTAATTTTCCCTATGAAATTGCATAGAAAAGGAGTTCTTTGGCAACGATTTGAGACCGTTACGTTACCGCTGTTTAATACTGCTGCTCATTTCCCCGGACTCTGGTGATGGGGCTGCTTTCTCCCCCAGATGGGAACAATTCCAGGTGGTAACCGCTGGCATTGTCTTCCTCAAATGCAAGGTAACAGGTTGACACGCATGGGAGTGAGGAGTCATTTGCTTCTTATCTGGGTCCCAGTGGAAGTCCTTTTAACTCAGGTGTGTGTGTGGGGGGGGGGGGGACTTTGAAGTCCCAGGAGTTTAAGGTAGAGATTTCATAGAAATGATTCCTGACTCTTAAGGGCTTTGTCTAAGGTGTTGCTTTCAGTACCGATCTTAAAACGAAGCCAAGGAATCAGTCAAATGGAAGTTGAAGGGTTTGGAAATAGCTACTCCTTGTTTTTTTTTTTTTTTTTTTTTTTTTTTTTTTTTTTATTTATTTTTTTTTTTAATTTTTTTTTTTTTAATGTTTTTTTTTTATTTATTTCTAGGAGAGAGAGAGAGACAGCGTGAGCAGGGGAGGGTCAGAGAGATGGAGTCACAGACTGAAACAGGCTCCAGGCTCTGAGCTGGCAGTCAGCACAGAGCCCGACGCGGGGCTCGAACCCACGAACAGCGAGATCATGACCTAAGCGAAAGTCGGACGCTTAACCGACTAAGCCACCCAGGTGCCCCGGCTACTCCTTGTTTAAGAAAGAATTCCATTTTAGAAATATTTCACTCCACGTCTTCGAGAGATTACGATTCTAAATATAAGAGCATTGAGATAAAGTTGGCAAATGCTTAGCTCCTCCACATATTTATTTCTAGTAGGTTCTAACGGTCTGAAATCCTGACTGTGTTAGGGACTTCAATAGTAAGTTTTTTATGAAAGTGGTTTTTTTTAATAGATTATCTTTTATTATTATTGTTATTATTTTAGAGAGAGAGGGAGCACAGGAGCAGGGGAGAGGGGCAGAGGGGTGGAGAGAGAATCTTAAGCAGGCCTATGCTCAGCTCGGAGCCTGATGTGGGGCTTGTTACCATGACCCTGAGATCATGACCTGAGCCGAAATCAAGAGTCAGATGCTCAGCTGACTGAGCCGCCCAAGTGCCCCTGGAACTGTTTTTTTTTTAAAAGAGGTACCTGAACTGCTCAAATTAACTTTGGATGTGGTTCTAGTTGAGGCTATTAAACAATCATGCTGTTTAAGCCACTTGATGACTTTGAGCCGTCCTCTCTGATACAAAGTCAGGAAATGATCTTGAACTAGTCGCTAGCAGTCGGGCCCCAGTCATCTGAATGGCAGGCAGCCTTCAGTGCCCAGATCCGGGGAGTAAAGAGAAAGATGCTGGTGCTGCCGATGGGTCTTTGAGCAGGTGCAGTTAATGGGAATAACTCGGAGGCAGATGATAGTGGTGTGGGGTCGGCCATAGCCGAGACGGAGGCGCGCGCCAGCAGCTAAGGTAGGGGCAGAAGTTGAGTCACTGCAGTGCAGAGGCTGATGGCTTCCGAAGCTTAAGAGAAAGGAGACAGAAGCATCAAGAAAAAGCAGTGCAGGGAGGTGAGTGGGGAGGAAGAAGTTAGAAGCGGCCACTAACTGCTCTGGCGGCGGAGACCCTGGAAAAGGCTCGTAGCTATCTGCACCGGCAGAAATTGGCTAACTGCGCTCAGCACACAGCTAAACAGCCTTGTGTCCTCCTCACCCCAGGCACCGACTACTCGTAACGATGCCACGTCCAGTCGGAGAGCTTAGAGGCCGTGCTGTACCAGGGAAGACAACTTGCTTCTGTGGGGTGTTTTAGCTAACCCTGCAGTGAAACAAGCTGCCGGCATCAAAGTGGGGGTGCCGCGCTTTGCCCGGAATGCACAGTGTGGAAGGATGGCTTTTCCCCGGGCCTGTCGGCTACTGACACATTACTGGAAAGTCACCTTCCTTTTTTTTATAAATCTTTAGTAATTGTTTCTTTTTTTTTTTAATGTTTTATTTATTTCTGAGAGAGAGAGACCACGTGAACAGGGGAGGGTCAGAGAGAGAGAGAGGGAGACACAGAATCCGAAACAGGCTCCAGGCTCTGAGCTGTCAGCACAGAGCCCGACATGGGGCTCGGACCCACGAACCATTAGATCATGACCTGAGCTGAAGTCGGACACCTAACTGACTGAGCACCCCCGGGCCCCCTTTAGTAATTGTTTCTTATGTCAAAAATCATTCATCTGGAGAATACAGATCTGAGGAAAGGAGGAAAAAAAAATCTTCTGTGATGAAACAATTGGGAATAACCACAGGTAGCTTTTGGATTCTGTCCTTCAAGTGACATCCAGGTGTATATGCATTTGAAAAGAAAGCAAAAATGGATTCATCCTGTATGTACTATTTACATACTTAGAGCTGTTTTCCGTATCAAAATCAACCCCCCCCCCCACCGAGTGTTATCTGTGGTTTTTAACCCGAGTGATTTTGCTTTCGAAGCAAATGGTTTTGATTTACCGACAGCCGTATATTGCCTCATGTGGAATCACATCGAAAGGCCACAGGCAGAAACCAAGCGTCAAGATCTGAGGTTGTGAAATGTTAATTCCTTACGAGCCGGTGCCAACTTGTAAATTGGAGACTTTGAATTAATTATTGATTCAGAAGTTCCTGTCTGTGTGTATTTATTTATTTTAAAGGATCCATTATAAAATACACTGTTTTCCTTCTGTTTAGCCTTCTCTGGATATTCAACAAATACAAAGTACGACCCATACCAAATTAAAGCAGAAATAGCAAGTCGTCGGGATAGGGTGAGTAAAAGAGCCCTCTCACACCAGAAGCCCCACGTGTATTCCTATATAGCGTCACTTCTGATGGTTCATTTAATGGTGGTCAGTGTGTCCAACGCTCATATTTTGGTAAAATTTTTAATTTCATGCATTATTATCACGTGTGGTTTTACCCTTCACTCTTTTCTAACAGGAGGAAAGTTTCTAACAAATAGAAAGTTCTATCTATTTGTTAGATAGAGCCCAGCCCATCTAACAAAAAGCCGCCTGTACCCCTCTGTGTTTTTCCTAGAGCTAGAGTCCTCCTGCCCAATTCGAAAAGCTCTGGTGACATCAGGGCCTGGTCTCCACGGCCTGCTTCCCACTCCCAGTGGGATGCCGACCTTGACCCTCTGCGGCTTCAGCATCTCTGTTCTCCCCTGGTGGCTGTATTCCTAGAGAAATCTTTCCCACAATGGCGTTTGGCCAGAAGGTTCTGATGCTCCTTTCCCGGGGACACTGGGATTCTTTACATGCCCCCCTGTCTCATCCCTTCAGTGCCCCATGTTGGCCGCGTGGGAAGGGGGACGGGTTTGTTGCATTTGTGGCAAATCGTGGGAGACATCTTGGAAATGAAGCCTCTTCCGGTGTCTCGTGCCCCAAACCCGAGTGTCTCAGCACAGCAGTTCCCAAACCCCAGCGCGCCCGAGAAGAGCACCTGGGGAGGGGTTTGCACGTGTGAGCTGCCAGGCCCACCCCCTGAGTTTTATTTATTTTTTAAATATTTATATATTTTTGAGAGAGACAGAGCATGAGCGGGGGAGGGGGAGAGGGAGACACAGACTCTGAAGCAGGCTCTAGGCTCTGAGCCATCAACACAGAGCCCGATGTGGGGCTCGAACCCATGAACCGTGAGATCGTGACCTGAGCCGAAGTCAGATGCTTAGGTGACTGAGCCACCCAGGAAAACCGCATTGGGCAGCTTGCTAATCATAATGTATAAATCACTGCCTGAAAAAGAAACTAGTTGCTGGTCCCACATAGGCAGGAGCCTGTTAGGGACATGGGAGCTCCGCGTCTAAGTGAGGCTCTTCTTCCACGGTGGCTGTTGTTTGTCCGTGGACAGAAATTCATGGGAGGGCGTAGGTGACCCAGCGCATCGGAAGCGAATTAGGGGACGGTGTTAACACGAACAACTGTAGAAACGCTTCTCAGAACTTGTTTTCAGAAAAAAATATATATAATTTGTCTTTAGCTTTCCAGATTAAAGCGAGAGCTGACCCAGATGAAGCAAGAGCTGCAGTACAAGGAAAAAGGGGTGCAGACCCTGCAAGAGTGAGTTGCCTGCAATCACAGAGGGGGCAGCGTCCTGTGACGTGCCCTCGTGCTCACCTGTCGGGTGCCCGGGCGTGCGTCCTGAAGCTTCACGGGCCTTCGCTTCTCTGCTTTTCTTTACCCTCAGTCCTAAGCCTCAGACTCCTTTTCCCAGAAGATACTTGGTTCCTTTCAATGGAAATACTGGGGACCCAAGACCTTTATTTCGTATTTATGCGCATTCTCTGTAGCTGTGGCCGTCTAGGACACACATGGATGTTTACGTACAATTTCCAGTTTTGTTGGTTTCGGTCTCAAAATTTTTTAATTTCAATTAATTAAAGTCAAATAAAATTCAGAATTTAGACCCCCAGCCTCCTAGCCACCCCTGACCTGCCTGGCCAGTCGCGTGTGGCTAGCGTAGATCTTCTCTACCTCGGTGCCATTGGCACTGTGGACCAGATAACTCTGCGCATCACGGGGTGTTCAGCAGCATCCCCGGCTTTGACCCCCTGGGTGCCCGTAGTACCTTCTCACCCATTTGTGACAGCCAAAAATGTCTCTAGACATTGCCAACTATTTCTTGGAGGCCACACGTGCCCCTGGTTGGAACCAGCGGGCTGGTGGCCACCGCATTGCCTAGAACAATGCCGCCACGGCAGCGATCACTGGGCCGAATTGTCCCCAAGGCAATACAGGTGCCAGCTCTGGTCAGCCTTCGGCGAGTGGCAGTATGGTGACTGTTCTTGTAAGGGTGGGCAGCACGCCACGCCCTTGGATCCTGTGTGCTGATGTGGTGACCGTGTGTCAAACGTGACGTGACGTGACAGAGGTATTGCTCTTGATAGGGAAGTGATACAACCAGGGAAGTGTGGACAAGCCTAATTATCTCAGCTTCAGATAAAGGGTAATCACCGGGCGGGTCAAACCCTGTTGTGTAATACTGTTTACTGTTGAGATTCGTTTTCTTAATCATCCAGGAGTGGTTTGGTTGATGATTTATTGGCCCATTTGTTTATGAAGGACCTATTATAGGCACCAAAGGAGATAGAAAAGGGAGCTGTGTCCTGCCTGGAGCTGGGTCCCGCTTGGCTTTCTCTGGCCCTGAGACGTGACCATGCCCTCTGCAGGCCTGGCCACACGGTGGATTTTGATAATCCCATTCACATGCTCAGTGCGGCCGGGAGTCCTTGAACCTTACGGTCAGCCTTTGCTTCTCTGCCATCTTCCAGCTGTGCACAGTCTCATGGGATTTCAGTCTGTAGCGGGAGTTCCTTTAAGGAGCCCTAGTCTGTATAGCTTTTTTAAAAAGTTCTGCATAAGCAAAGCAGTCCTTTTTGACATCGGCCACAGTTTTGTTCCTCATCTTGTCCATTTGCTACGGTGCTTCCCAGTGCGTTGATTCATGTTCCGTCATCTTACACATAAAGCCCAGTCACCCTCCAGATCCTCGAATGCCTGCTAGGGTGCATCTGTGTGTGCTGTGGCCACATTTTCTTGTGTCGCTTCCACTAAAGGGCTGGATAAGAAACAAGCAGGATCAAATAAATTAATCTGGAAGGTCTTCTATACTTACTAGGGTAAGTTGAATCAGAGATCGATTTCATTCTTTCCCTCGGCCACACAGTAGCTTTCTGTCGTTACCAGGGAGAATCCACAGTGTCTAGATAGTACCTAACTTAATGCTAGGCATTGTGCCAGCCGGAGAGTGCAGCTAGTTCAGTTCTCACTTGGAGAGCTCCGGGGAAGGTGATAGAGGTTCAGGGTGGTTCCGGAACACCGTGAGGACACACAGGACCCCTGAGCCTCAGAGGAGAGCCCTGCCCGGCACCTTTCCCTGCTGGCCCTGGCTTCTGTAGCGGAATTGCTGGCCCAGTGCCTGTCCCTCTGGCCTCCGTCCCTCTGGCCATCTCCATTTCTTTGTGTGAACACACAGGTTCTATTGCAGCAGCAGGCAATGACTGAGCACTAGAAAATAAAGGTGTCAGGGCTCAAGGGACCCCACATCTGTAGGAAGTAAACTGATCACTTGTAGTCGAACTAATTTCAGTGACAGGAAGAGGGGGCCTCGGTTTCTCCAGGTTTGTTGGATGGGAAGCAGTCAGTGCAGGCGGAGCTGTTACTTCACCCCAGTGGCTGGAGTGGAGTGTGGGTTGTGCTCCTCAGAAGAAAAGGGCTGCTGCTCCTTGTATTTGCTCTCCGCTTTCCTCAGCAAGTCCTCCATGGGGGAGTAGTGAGAGTAGACATGTCCCTGCCAAGGGGACGGTCTTCACCCCCTGCCAGAGCCCGTGGGGATGCCTGCCCTCCCCAGTGGTGGCTGGGGAGTGGCATGGGAGAAGCTTCTGGATCTGGCCTCGGTCCTGGGGGTCTGACTCGCTGCAGCTGTCCAGGTCGAGCTGGCTCGAGAGGCGGCTGTATTGTCACTGTACATGCTTGGTGTGTCCTCACAGGAGGGACAGGAATCACAGGCACTCGTGCCGCGCTTAAAATTCTTTGCGAGTGAAAACTATTCCGGTAGCCTTCCTCTGAGTTATATACACTACATAGGAGACGAGAACAGCCTCATTATTTTTCTGGTATTGAGGATCGACTCTTCTGTCTCCATCGAATCCTGCAGATTGGTATTATTATTGAGGAAATTTTGGAAACCTGTGAGCATTGATAATGCGAGTGCCCTACCCCTACCGTAAACTCCTAACTCTGCGCCCAGATAATACACAAGCTGTTATACGTGGACGGGCTTCTCGGATATTATTACCAGCACTGATTTAAGCCAGAGACCCTAGCTTTTCCTCCAGAAAATTTTCTGCTGTTCTTGCTTCCCAGAATATCCGGTATATTTTCCAGAGCACCTCGCCAGGAGTTTAGCCGCTTATAACATTTTAAACTCTTACTTGTTTATCTTGGTGAACTTTCCTGGCTAACAAGGAAATCCATCATTATGCTTGGGTCCAAGTGAGGAAAAAAGAACCTTTTGTATTTTTTTTTTTTTTAGGTCTATGTATGTTGTTAATTTTTGTAAATGGGAGCTGGCCACGAACACAGTTTCTGGGTTAATGGTCAAATCGGTACGTGTGTGTGTGTGTGTGTGTGCATGTGTGTAATGTATATAAACTTTTAACGATGGAAAATGTCAAGCGTATGCAGGAGTGGAGAGAATAGTATAATGGAACCGTCCTGTGCCCTTGACCCCACTTCAACAAGTCACCACACAGGGGCCAGTCCTATTTTGTCGGTCACCCTCCTACACCCCCGAGAGCCTGCCTGCCTGATTGAAGCAAATCCCGGAGCCCTATTGAATCCATAAATAGCTTTTCTGAAGCTATGCATCCTTTTTGAAAACGCAACTATAATACTGGTTTCTCACTTAGTAGTCCTCTCTTAACATCATCCCCGTCTCCAGCAAGTTTCCCGTTTTTCCGTTTTGTTGGGTCCAGGCTCAGAGAAGGCCCACACAGTGTGTTTGGTCGCTGTGTCTCTGAATCTCTCCTCCTCTGCACTTTGTTTTTTCTTACCTTATGACGACTTACTGAAGGAACTAATTTGCTTGTCCTGTAGAATTTTCCCTGATATCAGATTTTGCTGCTTCGGCGCTCACAAGCTCACTTAACACATTCCTCTGTCCCCTGCTACGTACGCAAGCTCATGTAATTAGTTAGAGAGACTTGATCTGATTTGGGTTCAGGCCCTCCTTCTATTCTTTTCCGTGGGGAGGGGGCTGAGTATGTTTTTTCGGTGGTGGTGGCGTGACTCCCATCGGGAGGCATGTGCTCTCTCCAGCCGTCTCTTTTTGTGACGTGGAGTTTATCGACGGTTCCTGGCAGTGTCAGCCTCAGTCGCCCATTTATAAAGTTTCCCGTCAGCTTTACACCTGCTACCGTGCACGTGTGGATAGGAAGGAGTTCAGGAGAAGTCCCCAAAAGTGGGTGTGCTGGGCCAAAGGGTAGCCACCCTGGTCGTGTTAGGAGATGTGGCCAGATCCCTCTCTTTACGGATTGCACCATGTGGCCTTCCCACCGCTAACAGGTGAGTTTCTGTTGCCACGGCGCTGCCACGAGAACGCGTTGTCTAGCTTTCTGCATTGTTGCCAGGCCCAGAGGCGAGAGAGAGAGAATCTCAGTGTGGTTGTCCTCTGCATTTCTCGAGGCTCTTTATAAAAATCTGCAGAAAATCAGAGTGGCGTTTATGTGTAACGAACATCGTTCAAAAACTTGAGCTTTTCCGGTGAAAAGCTGCCGCGCTCCGCTGCCCGAAAGTTTCTGAAGGGTGTTTGGGAAAATGATCTCAGTGCAACTTGTTACTCCCCTTGAGGGGCAAAGGTGGAGGGTTCAGCAGCAGCGTGCGCATGGCTTCCTGAAGGGGCGGTGTGCAAGAATGCGCTGAGTGTGCCAGTAGGTGTGGGAGATTTCCCTCTCTCGCTATTCTAGATCTCCCGCAGATCTGGAACGTACCTCGTGTTGGATTCCGAGTTGTCCTGCAGCCAGAAAGCTCATTTAACGTTGCTTCATCCTGAGTTTCCCATGCTTACATGCCGTTGAAGGCTTTTTCTGCCGTGACACCTGTAACGTCCCCGAGAGCTGGCGTGATGGCCCAAGACGCATTGGGGGGACTGTCCTGCCCGTCTTTTTACCATCCTTCATTCTCAGTGAGCTGTTGCCACGCCTGACCCCTCGCTCCCTTCTCCCAGCTTCTACCACGGTCGCTGTTACGGCTCACCATTCTCACGCTGTGGCCATGGGGACTCTTCAAATGTCTCCTGTGCTTGTGGCTTTCTCTCTCACTTAGAATACAGCTCCCCCCCGGATAAACTGGCCTCTGTCCTAACCTCGTTTCCCCCAGCGTTCCCCCCACTCCCCTGTGCCCACTCCCTGGCCAACCTGCTGGCGCTCTCACTGGAACTTGCAGCCGTCTGTGCCCAGAACACTCTCCCCCAAATTCTACTTGCCTGTTCCCTCCTTTCTGTAGTTTTCTGGACAGATGGTGTCTTGCCGAGATCCTTGGTTAACCACTGGACCTAAAAAGGAGCCCTTTCCGTCACACTCTGTCCTGGATCCTGGCTTCGTTTTCCTCTAAACACCGATCGCTGCCCGCCCTGATGATTTATTTTTGTGGTCTGTCTTCTTGCCTAGCGTCATGCCACATGGGAACGAGGACTTTGCCTTGTTCCCTGCTAGGTCCTCAGGACCCAGAGGGTTCCCCTGGGTGCCGTGCGGATGGCTGCTGTCGCTGCCCCTGGCCGCTGGGAGCTGTGACGCGATTCGTGTCACTGCTGGCCGCTGGCACCCCCTGGGCTGCCTGGACCATAGGAGGGCTGTGTACGTGGGCCCAATCACCTTCTTATCAGCTGCCCTCCAGCACTGCCTGGTCTTCTACGTACTGAGCTCTGTTGTGTTTTAAGAAATCCTGTTCCTTATCACTGCTGTTCACATCATAGAAAGGGGTTCACTAAGTATTCCATGGGGCACTTCTTAGCCATGAGGTAACGTCTTTGCCTTGAGCCTCGTCATTGCTTGATGAACTTCTTCTGATTCGGATGGAATGAACAAAGTGAAACCCATGTGTCTCCTTAAACAGGAGAGAGTGACTACACCTTCCCTAGCATTCGGTATTCGAATGATGCAGTATCGGATATTGGAATTCGCATTTTCTCTCCGAGGGGATTTAGCGTTTTCAGAAGAGTGGGATCGTTTGCAGAACAGGCTTAGACGGACAGCATCCCACTGTCATAGCCTGTCAGGTACGGCCTGTGAGGAACCCGGCACCGCTCAGATAACTGGAAAGCCTACGGGGCGGGGGCGGAAACAGAAGGAGCGTTGTTCTGGCTGCGGGACGGGCCTGCGGCTCCACACAGGGCCTGCTGTTGATAGAAAGCTGCCGGAAGCCGTCTGAGGTGCCTTCAGGCCCCTTGCCAGGGCCAGCGATGCAAAAGGTGGAGTTGTAACAAAACTTCTCATTCTTTCGGGTTGTAATGCGTGGTATTAACACGGAATATCTGCAGCCTCCTGGCAGCCCTTTCCTTCCAAGCTGTGGGGTGAAGGAGCCATTTGGTTTTGCTTTCGCCAGTGCAGTGCCCTTGACATCTTAAATTGAACAACCGATAAGGAAACTTCGGGGCAGCAGGAGGTGGTGGTTCATCGGGGCTCTGAAATGCCTTCTCAGCCGGACTGCTGTCATCGCCCGAAGCCGCACCTTCCCCTTTTCTCTTTGACCCTTTCTTTCAAAAGTAGACCATGGAGGGCACCCAAGGTTTCCTTTGGGGCCACATCTGACTGGCTGTGTGGGTCGCCTTCGGCTTTGACACAGTGTGAATTTGGAGGCCTTGACTCTGAGTGTATTGCTAACGTAGTGTGAGCGGCCCTGGTGGGAACTTCACTGTGCCCCTTCCTGGCTGTGTGACCCTGAGCACGTCACTTAACCTCCTCGAAGTTGCTGCTTCAAGATGTTGAAACGGAGAGACTGTGGTCTGGGTACCGGGTTTGGTTTTTTTTACACTGTGCCTTAGTACATTCGGGCCGCTAAAACCAAGTATCCTAGACCGGGTGCTTTATAAACCATAGAGAGTTATTTCTCAAAGTTTCAGAGACTGGAAATCCAAAATCAAGGCGCCGGCCTGGTTGGCTTCCGTGTTTGCTGAGAGCCAACTTCCACCCCCTGCACTGCCCCCGCTCGTTCACAATATTAGAGCACTGATCTCACTGACCCCAGTCATGGGGGCTTCTCCCTCATGACCTGATCACCTCCCAGAGGCCCCACCCCTTACCACCATCACCCTGGGAGTCGGGATCCCAGCATGTGGGGGGTGGGGGGGAATGCGTAAACATTTAGATCATAGCACAGCGCGTCATACCTCATGTTTTTCCTAGCACTACCTTTTATGGACAGTTGCCGCCTTTCTGTCGTTTTATTTGCGATGTATCTGTACTTGGGCTCTCGATTAAAATTTAAAAAAGGAAAAGACAGTTCTTTGGCAGTCACAGATGTTACGATTTGCTCTATGAAATGGGATATATTGGTATTTTAGAAAATACCAACTCACTCACCACATCCTCTGAATTTGACCGAAGTTGTAGAGGGAATTTGAGCAAAGGGAGAAAACTCCCAAAGAAATGAATTTTGCACCTGTGAAGGAAGAGGTTTCCTACCCTTTGAAGTTTTTATTAGGTGGAATTTATCATAGTTGGAAATGGGAGTGGTTTGAATTCTGTGAGGCATCACCTGCCCTGATAAAAGCACATGGGCCCGACCTTGGCCGCTCCGAGCAGGGTACCTGCAGAATCAAGGGGCAGCACTGTACTCGGCGATCCCGCATAGGCTTGAGAATTGGGACACGTGGGTTTGACTCGCGGCGACGCTGCCAGATCTTAGCTTGTCACCTGGGGCCGCTGAGTTCATCTCTCTGAGCCTTGGGTTTTTCATTCTAAAATCTGAGAAGCTGCTGCGGAGATTCAACGAGGTGACAGACGCAAAGCGTGCCACAAGACCCTGGGGCCTAGTAGGTGCTTGGCACATCCAGCTGTTGTAATATACTAGTTATGTAATTATATAGTGTAATCAAATAATATATACTGTATAGAGTGTTCATGTAAGGTTATATTTGCATAATACATAATAACCCTTTCAGATCGGATGTTCTGTTATATAATATAAATATATGATGTATAGTTGTGTACTATGTAATGCAATATAATACACATTATACAATAATACAACATAATAATGATATATAACTATTTTTACATAACGGTATTCCGTCTGAAATACCAGCATTGAAGATCATGTTCTCTAAGAGCTTTCACACTTTTTTAACAGTGGAATCTTTTTCCTTTCCCTTTCCTGCACGTGACATCTTCTGTGGAGCCAGAATGTGGGAGATGGAGCAGGGGGGAGGTGCTTGCTGAAGCAGGGGTGAGGACCTCCGAGCCGTAGACGGGCCCTCCCTGTAGCCGCTCCTGCTCCCCACGCCGGACACCCTCGGCACACAGTGGGGATAGCCATTCTAGACCAGTCTGCATTCTCCTCGAGATCTCAAGAGCGGCTTGGGTGTAGCTCAGGCCAGAGTGCAGGTCCGTGGCCTTGAAGTCGAACATTCGTTCTCCTAGGTGCTCCGCAGCATCCGCCGGCGGCACCGATTACGGGGCCGCCGAGCCTTCTCCCCAAGGGCATTGTGGCCAGTTTTCCGGTGTGTGGCGGCCGTTGCCATCGTGGGGCCTGGTGCCTTGACAGCTGCTGGCTCAGTCCGTGGGCTTGCCGATGTGGTGGCCACGCTTCAGCTTTCCTGCTGCTAAAAGCCATAAGGAAATCACAGTTAAGTAGAAAGCTGGGGCCGACACGCGTAGTGTCTCACACCACAGCCTTCATACCGGGTGCGTGTGTCCGGACTTCTGTGGCTGTTTGATGAGCTTTGATTTTCAGGCAATTGAAAACATTTCATTCGGTGCACGGGAGGTTCATTTCTCCACATGAATGTCGGCGTCAGGCGGTGATCTATTTGCTGTACTTCTCGTTCTGGAGGAGCGGTAGACCTGGCTAGCAGAGGTGCTGGTCATTGACTGTTACGGGGAAATCAGACTTCCCCGGCCTTGGGGTTTTGTCTGAGAATGATGTAATAACCCTTTCCCACCGACTTCATCAGCCTCTGCGGGTCATTGGTGGTGACATTAAATGAGATGTATTGGAAAGTCTTTTATCAGAAGATTGGTACAAGAAGGCCTTATTCCATAAACGAGTCTAGCTCTTCTCTGTAAGAAAAATCGGGCCACTTCTTTGGCAGACGTGGTGCTGTGAGATGGCTGGCCTCTTATTTCCACCCTCTGTGGGAGATGCTTGGTTCTCCGGAGAACGGCCGAAACGGGAAAACGCGTGGCCAGGCCATGCTGGGATGGAGGCGTGTCACCGTCGAATGTGTGGGGACCCGTGGCGTTGACTCCACGAAGAGGACCCAGAACCAGTTTTTGTCAAGAAGTGATTTGTAGCCAATGCAGTCACAGCAGTGGCCGTCGAGCCCCGAAGCCCGATTCCCAAGGGAGGGAATGGCTTCCTGCCTGGTTTACTTGTCCTTCTCTTATTCCAAGGGTCATGATGGCTCAGATCAACTCCGGGCCTTAAGAACCAGAGTTAGTGAATTATTTACTTTTTCTCCCACGAGCACACAGATTCAGCATTATCCCGATAATAATAATAATCACCGCGACCATCACACGCCAGGCCTTTTCCTGGCGTTTTCTCATTAAATGAGGAGTTTACAGAGGCAAAGTGGCTTGCCCAGGGTCCCGCTGTGGCACTGCAGCGTCACTGGTCCTCAGCAGCGGGCCAAGATGCTTTTGTGAGCGGGAAATCGGCGCATTTGGGCTGGCCGTTAAGGATCCGGATTCTGCAGTAATGTGGGGTAGAAGTGGTTTCAAACCGGAACCTGTGTGGTGGTGGATCTGGAATCTGAAAGGCCGGCTGACTACTTCCAAGAGACAGAGTGCGTGCCCTTTCTGGGTCAGAGTATTCCAACTGCTTTAGCCCTGAGGGTTTCCAGGGCTCAAGACTTAGGCAGCGAAGGCGAGACAAGGGACGCGCTGTGTGTGGGAGACGGCCTGCTCTGTGGAGGCCAGAGTCAGGCCTGCCCTCGGTCAGCACTCTGCTTCCGCCACCCAGAAGCAGGCCTTGTGTGCCCAGGGGCAGACTGGCTGGCAGGGAGGGAGTTTGAATGGACGGAAGGACAGATGAATGAATGGATGTTTGGATTGAAGGAAAGAACTGAGAAGGGGAGTAGTAGGAAGGAAGAGAGAAAGAGAACGAGAATGAGATAGAAGAAGATAGCAGAGACACAGTTTCCAATTTTATAGAAGGCATTGCTATTAAACATTCACAACTTTTTGCTATTTCCCATATGCTCTCCTTGAGTACAGCTGCCATTCGTCTGTTTATTTAATAGACAGCTTTGACCGCTAACCCAGATGGGGGGGGTAAACAAATAAGACATGATCCCCGTCTCCGAGAGGAGTTTCAAATCTCAGGAAATTACTTAAGCCAGTGTTTGTCGCCTGATCGTTAGTAGAGGTCATGGGAATCCTGAATCGAAAGTCCTCACCTGCCTTGGATGCTCCTGGAGCAAAGGAGACCGTCCACCAGCCAAGTCTCATCTCTGCTTGCTTACCGCCAGCGAGGAAGGTTTTATGGGATGTTCGTTTTTCTTTGCCACAGCAACGCTTTTAACGGTTTCCCACCTTTCTGTAAAGCTTTTGACTTACGTTGTTGTCGTCATCATCTAATGGAATGTCAGAATCTCGCATGGAATGACTTACTTTTCTTTCTTAACCAGGATCGATCGTAAGATGTCAAGCGCTCACACCAACTACAAACTGGCTGAGGCACAGGCCATCATGAGCGAGCTGCGGACCATCAAGAAGGCCATTTGCACAGGCGAGAAGGAGAGGCGGGACCTGATGCAGGTAGGGGCCTGTCGCTCTTCAGATCCCATGTCCGTTCGTCTGCCTGCCTCCGTGTCGGTCTGACTTTTATTTAAACTTTTAGGACAATATGTATTTACCATATATATTATGTTATATATTTATTATATATACAACTCCTATATTATTAAATACATGCATATATATCACATATGTGTATATATGTTCTTCCTGGGTGTATATTTACGTATGCTGAATATTGAAATGTTTCCCAGTACGGGTATTAGTGGTTCGTGGGGCCGCCATGACCAAGGAGCACAGTCTGGCATAGAACAACAGACATTTATTCTCCCAGAGCCTGGAGGCCAGAAGGCCAGGGTCAAGGTGCCATTGGGGCCCCGCCATCTCTGAGGCTGTAAGGGAGGATCCTTCCTCACCTCCCCCAGCTTCCGGTAGCTGCTGGCAGTCCTTGGTGTTCCTCGGCTTGTTACCCCATCACTCCGGTCTCTGCCTTCCTTGTCACACGGTGCTCTCCCTGCGTCTAAATGTTCTCCTGTTATGAGAGCGCCAGTCATTGGATTAGAACCCCCTCTAATTCAGTACGACCTCACCTTCACTTCATTCCATCTGCAAGGACTCGATTTCCAAATAAGCTCGCATTCACAGATTCTCAGGACTGGAACGTAACATTCTGGAAGACACGATTTAAGCTGTAAAAATGGGTGATGTGTATCGTTCACTAATCAAAATAATTTATAAAGTCTGTGATGAGAGTTCTCGCAGTTGCCTCATCAGCCCGTCTCCTGTAACTACTTTTATGAGTATCTTGTATACCCCGCTGGTGTTTATGCAGACACGGGAGAGCGTGAACGCGTGTTCAGCTGTCCTCACGGGGAGTTCGGCCTCTGCCTGCCGCTCCCCTGCCCTGGCTTCCTCACCTAATGGTAACACCTTGTCTCTTTCCCTGTCTGTCCAGCACACGCTGCTTCGTTCTTTGACCTGGCCACACCGTACCCTACTGCGTGCGTACGTTTCAGTTCATGGCTGCGATCAGCGGAGCGTTACGCTGCTTTCTTTTTTGTTCCTCACACTTCTGTAGATTTTGTTATTGTTAGAAAAAGCTTGAGTTTTTGCGAATGGACGCACGCCGGTCTTTTTGCTTGATGCTGGGGTGCATTCGGATGCTTCTGTTATGGATTTCATTTTGTGTTCAACACACTGAGTCCCTAGCAGGTGCCTGTCTAGATTCTGCAGAACGTAGGTCTTAGAAGGGCACATGAAGCAGAGCTCAGACTCGGAGGCCCAATGAGACAGGTGCACAGATAACTGCCTTGCATGGCAGTGCTTTCTAAGGTCAAGGGTCCAACAGACTTGTGGGTGTCCCCACGGTGGCCACTGAGTTGCCCATTCCTGGGCCCTACCCCCACCTGCTAGATAAGTCTCTCGAGGTGTGACCCACACATCTGTATTTTCACATGCCCTCTCCAGGTCATGAAAGGGAAATGATGGCCTCTGGGCGCTGATAGCAAGAACGGCTACTGCCGTTTACTGAGGCCTCTGAGTGCAGTGTCGGACGAGGTGCTGTATGGCTGTTGCCCATCCAGCGTGAGCCCAGACCCCAGGAGTGAACCGAGTGGCGTTTCACCACGGGGGCTCAGAGGCCCTGCCTCCCGGAGGTTGAACTCATTGCTCTGCGCTGGCCTAGCCAAGCGTGCAGGGCGGGGGGCAAGCCACCCGGCCGCCTCAAGTGGGTTCCCCACCATGGAGGCTGGAGATAGAATTTCTAGAAGAAGCTTCAGGCCCCAGCATCTTCTCTGAGACGCTCCTGGGAGAGGCCTGAGCAACATCCTCTCTAGTAAAGTCAGAGAAGTCGTTTTGTCTTTCTTTTATGGTCTTCATGATACTGGCCCGTTCCAAGGTGCCTCTGTCTAGAGCCAGAGCCGGTTGCGCGTTACACCGTACCTGCGCCTCCTGGCGTCTGCAGAAATGTCTGCTGAAGATAAGTGCATTCAAAGGTCTTCTGAAAGCTTGTAGGAAATCCCATTGCTCTCTTTAACTTTCACCCAGAGGGGTCACACACGCCAGAAGACATACTTAACTCTAGTTTTTGGCCAACTGGCATCACATGCAATGACTCTCAGCCGGGTACAATTAGGACTGAGAACCCAGATTATAAAACTATGTAAGCGTCATCTGGGAGTAGCTCTGCTTCTGTGTGGTTTATAAAACTCTCAAGGTGGCCTTCATCTGTCAGACTCATTTATTGATAGAACATTTTGGATGGCAGTGCTCGCCCCCACACTTTATTGAGGTACAGATGACCCAAGTGCATAAACTTACGGTGTACAACCTAATGGTTTGATTCATGTGTATAACGTGGAATGATTACCACGATAGTTAACACATCCACTGCCTCACATATGTACCTTGGTGTGTGTGTGTGTGTGTGTGTGTGTGTGTTGAAGACTTTAAGATCTACTTTCTTAGCTTTCAAATACGTGACACAATATTGCCGACTGTCATCACCACACTGTACATTACAGCCCTAGAACTTATTCATCTTCTAACCAAAAGTCTGTGCCCCTTGAACCCTTAGCCCCTGACCACCACCATTCTACTCTGATGCTGTGAGTTTGGCCTCTTTGGACAGAATGATTTTTTTCTTTAGGAAACATGAGGGTTTAAAAATGGTACTCTGGTAGTAGTCTGCGTTATCCACACGCTGGCAGGGGGGCTCAGTCACGGTGTGACGTAAATGCCTAAGAGTGCGCATGGCAGCCCACTTGTCGTCTTCACCTGCTGGGGCAGGGGTGGGGTGGGCTGGGCCAGAGCGAATTCCGGCCCTCAGAGGGAAGGGAAGCATCACCACCTCTGTTCAGGCGGCCTGTTTCTTCCTCCTCCAGAGCCTGGCCAAGTTGACCGATGGCTTCAGGAACAGCTTCTCCCTCACCGACCCTCTGCCGGAGTTCCCTCACAGCCCGGGTGTGCTTGGTGAACCTTTACCTCAACAGTTCTGCGACGCTGGGTCTCAGACCGACATCGTCGGAGAGGTATACCAGGAGCCGGGGGTGCGGGCGGAGGGCCGCGCGTGCCAAGTCGGACACTTAACCGACTGAGCCCCCCAGGCGCCCCTAGATTATAAATATTTTAGACCTTTGCCATAACTATCCAACTGTGTTGTTAGAATGCAGAAGCAGCCATAGGCAGCATGTGAACAAATGGGCAGGGCTATGTTCCAATAAAGCTTTATTTTTTTTTTAAATATTTTATTTATTTCTAGGAGAGAGAGAGAGAGAGACAGAGCGAGCAGGGGAGGGTCAGAGAGAGAGGGAGTCACAGACTGAAACAGGCTCTGGGCTCTGAGCTGGCAGTGAGCACAGAGCCCGACGCGGGGCTCGAACCCACGAACCGTGAGATCATGACCTAAGCGAAAGTCGGACGCTTAACCCACTAAGCCACCCAGGCGCCCCAATAAAGCTTTATTTTTAAAAGCAGGATTGGATTTGGCCTGTGGGGGCCCTAGTTTACCGATCTTTGGCATAGCCCAGTGATTTTCAGAGGCTTTGTGGCTATAGAGCCCCTGGGTTATACTTTGATGCTACTTCTTATTCTTCTAAAAGAATGTCAGGAAATTGACTTGAATCAAAATTAATTTTGCTTGAGACTTGGAAGAATTTCATAATGCCCCTTTTGATAATTAGTGAAGCCTTGAGTTAGCCACAGAAACAAAGTTGGCAGTCATTATCCGGAGCAGGGTGGTGAATGCTAAAAGACACCGCTGTTGTAACGTTATTAAGTGAGGTTTATTACAAATGGAAAACAAATGGGAAACAAGATGGCTTCTTTTTCTTAGAGCTCATTAAGTAAAGATGAGACCTCAGTGGAATGTGGAAGGCTGTCCCCAAAATGACATAAAGAAAAGAAAAAGACCTGGGAAAAGACCATTGACAAAAATTCTGGGTTTTAAATAATTAACTAGTATTTTGAAATTTAGGCAAGTAGCATGTCTTGGAGTATACTATGGTAAATAGTGACTCTTGTTGTCTTGGATGCCCTGGAGAAACAGTCCTATTTTGAGTTTTCCCCTCACTGCTTTCAAAAGTACGCTTGGACATTTTTGACCAGGCAGTTTTGGTTTTAATGACTATGGTCACCATCTACATAAATACACACAGAAAAGAATCTGTAAGTCAGAAATGTCTGCTATTTTTGCCTAAAGGTTTTGGTGTGCAGGAACGAAAGAAGTACAGGGCTCCTTGAATTCCATGAATAATTGCTGTTATCGTAGGTTAGACTTAGAATTTAGAGATTCAACTAGTTTGGAAGAAGCAAAGGTTCTCTAATGATTAGGTAAGACTTTCTAAAAATATCAGGTGGGAAGTGGCTGGTCATGCCATTGCAGTAACTTGAGCAGTCAATTGTCATCATTTGTGAGTTTACTGGGGCTGACCGCTTCATGGCTGGGATCTCGTTAGTTGTTTCCATGTCCTTTTGATAGGGGGGGAATCAAGGGGCCGAGTCAAGCTAAGCTCATGTAGTCAGGTCTGTCTGGGTTTCAGTCAACATTTCTGATGTCTAAACCCGTATTTATATCACGTAGTTATAAAAAAGGATATTGAAAGGGCATAATTGGATTAGTGGGCTGTTGCTGTCTAACAGATTCCTCCAAAACCTAGCATCTTAAAACAGCACACTTCTGTTATCTCAGACACTTCTACTGTGGGTCAGGAGTCTGGGCGGGTCCTCTGCTTCAGAGGCTCTCACGAAACTACAATCAAGGTGTCGGCCAGGGCTACAGTCTCATCTGAGAACTAGACTGGGGAAGGGGCCACTTTGAAGCTCATGTGATTATCAGCAGGATTCACCTCCCCACGGGCTGTGGGACTGAGGGTTTCACTTCTTTACCATACGGACCTCTGTGGCACCGAAGCTTACTTCATCAAAGTGTGCAAGCAGAGAGGGTCTGCTAGCAAGATGGAAGTTGCTGTGTTCTGTAACCTGGTCACAGGACTGGCTTCCTGTCATCTTTGTTGCATTCTATCGGTTACAGTCAAATTGTGGCTCTAGAGCACTCTCAAGGGGCTCACACATGGGCCGAATCCCAAGAGGTAGAGACTACTGGGGACCATCCTAGCCATCTGTGTACCTGGCTTAGTTATCACTTTGAGTCATCAGTTTTGTGGGATGGGTGTGGACATAATTGGCTATACTTTTTGATCCCAGGACTTTGCAAACACAAATGTGTACACACTGCAGGCCTAACGTTGGGATTTGGTGGTTGGGGTACATGCTCCATAGGACCTGTGAAGCAGGAGCCTGCTGGATCCATTGGGTTGTAGGTTTCTCCTTTTTTGACCAAGATGCCCGTTTTGTTCTCAAAGAAGAGTACAAAAATGGAGCTTAGAGATCTACAGAAGCATCGAGAAGAGGTTGAAGAAATATTTACTGGTCCTGACGATGGGTCAGCTGCAGGAGTCTCTGACAAACAAGGTGGTGAGGTGACAAGTAGCTTGTTTCCAGCGTAGATGGTTTCTGGAGACGTGACACTATAGCGCTTATGTGTGTGTGTGTGTGTATAAAGGGGGGTGGGAGAGAGAGAAACCGTGGGGGCATTGGATGAGGCTGTAAAATGTATAAAATTATGACGTCTCATCAGAGAATGCTCAACCCCCTCCTAAGGCATTTCTTCATCTCACCATTCAAGACAATGAAGATAACGACATTTCTACTGATGTGTATCAAAACTGGTATTGAAAAACTCATCACCATTCAGATAGAATATTTTCAAATATTTGCTGACACGAAGTTAGTTTAAAAAAATGACTCAGAGGCTCTGATATATGGTCTAGTTAAGGCCAGATCTACAGATCCACAGACAGAATAGATTTAACGAATTGGTGTCATAGATTTCCAGGAATGAAAGAAGAAGTAACCAAGGTGAGGGACAATTATCTCCCACGCAGGTCTTTTTGTTTGTTTGTTTGTTTCATTTTAGGAATTTGTTTAGTTCGGTGTAATTGGGGTGGAAATATTTAAGTACAACTAATGATCACGTCAGGGCACCACATTTCGATTCTGACTCCTAAGGTGATGTGCCTCAATCCAGGCTTTTCCAGACCTTGCTTTATTTCCTTTTGACCTGGAGCTCTTTAACATGCCACGTGCCATTTGAAGGAGTCCTGTAGCCCATGCCTAACACAGCTAAGTCCGCCGTCTTTGGATAGTGTGACTTCTCAGGAGAACATCGCTATTCTGCATTTATTGAAGAATGACAAAATGTGCTGTACAAAGTGGGACAAACATTTTTGCCTTCGTATCAACTTTGACTAAGCAATTCCCTATTTTGTTGTTTAAACTGAATTTGTTGTTGTTGTTAGGAATTATACAATAGATGAATACACTTCCACTGTTAAAAATAACCAAACAGATCCACCAGTGTTTGGAAAGCAGAGCCTCCCTGGCCCCAGTCCCAGCTTCTAGCAGCCAGAGGTGGCGGCTGAGTAATATTTGGTGTGTTTTCCTTCCAGACCCTTGAAAAGTGGAATTTTTTTTTTTTTTTTTTGAGAGAGCGAGCAAGCACGAATGGGGGAGGAGCAGAGAGAGAGGGAGGGAGAATCCCAAGCAGCCTCTGTGCTGTCGGCACAGAGCCCGACACGGGCTCAAACCCACAAACCGTGAGATCATGACATTTAACCCACTGAGTCTCCCAGGTGCCCCGAAAAGTAGAAATTTAAAGACAAAATAAGAGCTTCTTCATTGTTGCTGAAAGTTGAAATGCATTTTCTGTTTTGAAAGTATGTTTTAATATGTGTCCCCCTCCCCTTTTTTTTTTCCTTCTGTTCCGGAAAGTTTGTCTTTGATGATAAGACAAGACTTGTAGACCGAGTCAGGCTTAATTGGCAGTATGAGGAAGCCAGAAAGAGGTAAGTAGCTCCTTTTCCCTATCTTGCCTTCTGCTTCCTTCCTTTCTCCTGTGGAAAGAGCTTTGGTGGAACTCCAGTGTGGGATCGTCCACTTTTTCCCAGAAAGCAGTGTCTCATAGAATATAAAATCAAAGATCTTCCTTTCCACGTAAGCTTCTTAATACCGACAGGATTTCACGTGTATTTAAAATGTGAAATTGTCGCTCTTGTGAACAGTTATAGAGCCGTGATTTCATAAAGACAGAGACTGTTGGGTCGTTCAGGACCCCTGCCCTCCCACCAAGGCTTCAGCACAATCGCCTTGTCTCTTATGTGTCCCTTCCGACTCCGGAGAGTAATGGAGAAAGCCACGGGTCTTGGTTTAAAAGCCGGGCTCATAAGGACAGGGTCAGCACGTGCTAGCGTTGCGGGGTCTGTTCGCATTTTGATAGAGAGACCGAACCGTAGCCACTCCTGTTGACCTTTGCTGTCAGTCGTCCACCCCCTGAAAATTGAGACTCGACCCTGTCTGTACATTTGCAGAACTCGTCTTTCTGTCCCCCGTCCCAGTCCTCACCACCGACAGGGGCAGGATTGAGAGGCAGCGTGCAATCCACAGAGGCAGGCGGGGCTTTTGGCACGCCACCACCCCCCCACGTCCCTGGGCCCCCGCTTTCTGTATTGTGACCCTGCCCTGGCTTTTGTGCTCTCTTTTTGGAGCCATGCTCGCTTTTATGCCTTTCGAAAAGAGCCTGAAAACCAAATCATTTCTGAATATGTGCTTCAGAAAACTATGAAGCACATAGTTTTGAAGGTTTCTTGAGTCGCATACGAACTGTTTTCCTGGAGGGTGGGGGAGAAGGAGGGGAATATGCTGGGCCGGGGACCAGGGGGTCCTTCTCTGGATGCGAAATGGCTTGGGTCTGCCCGATGGACTGTAGCGTTCCTGGTGTCTGGAAATCCACTTGGTTGCCTTTGTAGAAAATGTAACAATAGCAACCGAAGCAGATCAGATGACTCCCTGCTAGAGGGCCTGACATGGGCCTCCTGTTTGCTCGGAGCTCCTACACCCGCTTCCCCCTGGCTTCTCCCCGCGCCTGTGCGGTGGCCTTCACGCCTCCGCTCCAACCGCCGCCAAGTCCATCCGGCCGCGCTGCTGGCGGCGCTCCGTGGCCCTCTTGTCCATCTCCGTTCCTGCTCTTGAGCTCGCTGCCGCCCATCGGGGGCTGCTGTCCCCGGGGAATGTCCCTCTGCTCATTCCTGCATGTTTCTACTGCACTGGGCAGCGTGGGTGCCTGGAATTTGCTGCGCTGTATTAAAATGCAGAAAATAGATGGTTGCTACATTTAGGAACATAATTGTTACGTGCTCTGCTGTGACATTTTCTAAACATTTTCTAAACATATTGAGTGATTTTTTTGTTTTCTAGAGATAGTATCGGTACACAGGGAGTAACCTTTTAAATGTAGAGATAATACATTTGGGTGAAAAGGCAAGTATTTAAGACAGATATGCAGGGGAGGACACGGAGCTTCATCAGTATCTTTTAAATGAAAGTAATATTTCAAGGTTTCTAGGACCGTGTTAGGAAGCGCAGTGCAGCTGGGGGGGGAGGGGGATCCTGGGGGGAGAGGGGGGGGGCCTATGGGGGGAGAGGGGAAGGGGGTGCTAGGGTGGGAGAGGGGGTCCTGCCCCCATGGCTTCAGCCTTTGTCGGACAGCGAGGGCTTCTCAGGAACACCTTTCTGGGCGGCACTGGCACCATTTAAGTGAGGACCTCCTGGACTGGCTTGCACGAGCGCTGCTCATCGTCGGGGAGCACTTTACCCCCAGGGGACGCCTGGCCCTATCTGGAGGCATTTGTGATTGTCCCGACTGTGGGGGACCTGCTATTGGCATCCAGTTGGTGGGGCCGAGCCTGCCACTCCATCACCCTAGAATGATCCCCGCCGTGCATCCCCAGGGCCGAGGCCGAGAAGCCCTGGTCTGGGCTGGAGGACTGCGATGTCTTGGCGGGGCCATGCCTGCCGTCTGCGTGGGGGACCCCAGGAGCCCCAGTGGGAGAATGGGAGATCGTGCTGCTTTCTACGATTGCATGTGGTCTTTAACCTGTTTGGGAGATACACTCCTCCCCAGCTAACAGAAATCTGCGAGTTTATCAGCAGCTCTGTCTGGGGGTGAGGACCTCCTCCCACCCCCACCGGGCAGGACGTGCTGGGGCTGTGCGTGCACACGCCAGAGCCAGAAACACGTGCCCACGTATGCTTGTACCTGATGTACGTGTGTAGCATGCACATGTTTACCTACATGCACGCGCGCTTGTATTTTCCTCTTTGTTTTTATTACAAAAACAATACATGAATACGTCGTTTTTGTCATGGGCACAATCAGTAAATAGAGACTGCCCATTTTTCCCTTCTCTGATCCCACTTCCTACCATGAATGGTTTGATGTGAAACCTTCCAGGCTTTTACCTAAACACGGAAATCAAGTAAGCCCCGTGTCGTTAAATACAGTACATGATGCATAGCTTAGGGCGCATAAGCATCACTCTGGATAGACATCTTCGATGGCTGCGGTTTTCCCTTCCGCAAACAGCACATCATCTCATAGGCCCCAGCCTCGCACAGTTGACCGTTTCCTGGACTCAGCAGTGAAGGGCGGGGGTCCGAAGGCAGGCGGACCGAAAGTGTTGATAGCCGCCACCGAATTGCCTACCAAGACAACATAGCCACTTTGCACTGCTGCGAATGGCGATTGAGAGCCCCGATTTTCACAACTGCTTAGCATCGTGAGGCATCTTTATTCCTCGTGAAGGTGGCTGGCGTAATGGGCACACGCCCTGCCACTTGTCCCGTGCCTTTCCCTGGTGCGTGCGGAGCGTTTCCTGGTGCGGGGCCGGGGCTAGGTCAGAATTTGTATTTTTCCAGACAAGTGATCCTTTCAAAACGTGTTAGGTGCTATCATTCCTCTGCTTCGCATGGGTCTCAAGCATTGAAGGAAGCAGCGGTCGCTCCCCAGGGAACTAGAGACGGGCTCTGCCGGCCCCCAGCGGGTGGAGCCCAGAGATGCTGTCAAACAACCCACAGCGCAAAGCACGGCCCCACGGCCCAGACCTACGTGGCCCAGTATGTCTGTGGCGCCTCAGCTGAGAGGCCTTACTCTCGGGCCGCTTATTTTGCTCCGACGTCCCCTACTGTGTTTGGATCACGAGGGGCCCCCAGGAGCAGGTTTTCCTAACCAGGGACATCAGCTTGTGCCCCGTGCCCTCCCCAACCCTGCTCCAGCCGAGCGGGCCCCTCAGGGTTCCGCAGATGTGCCGGGGCTCACACCTGCCTGGCACGCTGCCGACTCAGTGCCTGGAGTTGGCAGAGCTGCACATCCCCCGCCCCCGCAAGATGTCCATGTTCTGACCCCCAGAACCTGTGCCTGTGTCGCCCTCCAGGGCAGAAGAAACTGTGTGGATGCGATTAGGGTAAGGACCCTGAGGTGGGGAGATGGTCCTGGGTGATCCGAGTGGGCTCAGTGTCCTCACTAGGGTCCCTGGAAGAGGGACAGTCAGGGAAGGAGATGCGTGGAGGGAAGCAGAGGTCAGGGTGGTGTGGGCCGCGAGCTGAGGCCTGTGGGCGGCCCCACAAATGGCAATGGAATGGGTCCTTCCCTGGAGCCTCCAGAAAGATCACAGCCCTGCCCACCCGTTTTTGACTTGTGACTTCTAGAACTGCAGGATAACAATGCCTGCTATTTTGAGCCACCAAATCTGTGGCCTTTTGTTACAGCAACAAGAAGAATCTCACAGAGCGCCCTTGGGGCTCGATCCCACGAACCCAGCTGTGAGATCATGACCTGAATTGAAATCAGAGTTGGACACTTAACTGACTGAACTACCCAGAGGCCCCGAGAGTGGTTATTTTATTTATTTATTTAAAAAAAATTTTAATGTTTATTTATTATTATTTTTTTAATACGGGTTTTTTTTTGTTTTTTGTTTTAAATGTTTTATTTATTTCTAGGAGACAGAGAGAGAGATAGCGTGAGCAGGGGAGGGTCAGAGAGAGAGTCACAGACTGAAACAGGCTCCAGGCTCTGAGCTGGCAGTCAACACAGAGCCCGACGCGAGGCCTGAACCCGAGCCGTGAGATCATGACCTAGCGAAAGTCGAACGCTTAACCAACTAAGCCACCCAGGCGCCCCAATGTTTATTTATTTTTGAGAGAGACAAAGAGCATGAGTTGGGGAGGGGCAGAGAGGGGGAGACACAGAATAGGAAGTAGGCTCCAGGCTCTGAGCTGTCAGTGCAGAGCCCGACACGGGGCTGGAGCTCACAAACCGTGAGATCATGACCTGAGCTAAAGTCGGACGCTTAACCGACTGAGCCATGCAGGCACCCCAGGATGTATTCGGATTAAAGGGAAGTTTGTGAAAGTAGAACTCCTAATTCTAAGTGGTAGTTTGATTTCTGGAGAATTCTCTAGACCAAACCACTGCCATCATGGTGATTAGTTTTGTGTTTTCAGCTCTGGGTCATGGAAAATGTACCCAAACAACTGCTTCTGAGTTTCCCGTCAGGAACATCACTTGGGATTCTCAAGGCAGACCTTATGATAGGAAAGCTTTCACATTATTGGTTGAAAATTTGAGAACTTTTCCAAGCTGATTTGAAGGAACGAGCCTTGAAGCAGTCCCGGTGACGCAGATAGTTCCTTATTTTTAACCTAAGAGCACTTGTTCCAGAACTGTGCGCAAACTGTAGCTGTTTCCATAGAAACACTCGCAGTCCAGATAGGAACAAAACATCGGATCCATCCAGTTTCTTTGTGTCTTAGCGTTTTTTGCCAGGATGCGTCCTGCTGTTCATCTGTTGTCAGGAACCAGGGTCGCATTAGGATTCCAGTTGAATTTGATCAGTCGCTTGGAGTTTTCCTTCGTTTCTCCAGTGACCATGTATCGGGGCTCGAGGGCAAGGGAGGCACAGTAGGGAGAAATGCGGGTAAGCATCCTTGCCGCGCTTGGCGCCTTCTTCCCCACTCAGGCTGAGAGAAAGAAGCCTACAGATGTTCCACTTCTCATTTAGAGGAATCGCTCTCTGAAGATCTGTACCCTCAAAGGGGAAAAGATGTGAGGGCAGGGAGGGGTTTGGGGGTTTTAGTAGATTTTATTGCCCATCTGACCTAGATCTCAGCTGAGATTTTCTTGAACTTTTGCTTTTTATATACATGGATATTTACAAAAAGAAAACTGAGGAGAGAAAACATAAGCAGTATCAAATCTGTAGCTGCGATTGAAATCTGAAGGCACAAGGCTCAAAGCCGACACCATGTCCCGGAGTGTGGCGCTGCGGGGGTCCGTCATGTCTCAGCCATCGAATGGGACTGTGGCTTGCCTGGGATTCCATTTCTCTTCCAGAAAGCAGCTGTATTTTAGGAACATGCAAAATTATGTAGTAGACTGCAGAATTGATACATAAATTGAAATAACTAAGGATTGTTCCAGGTATGTAATGTGTACCCCAGAACTGTGCCATATTAGAATTTTCCAGAAAAATGCAAACGATATTTAGGATTTCTGTGAATTGTGGGCCCTAAATAGTTTCTGCAGCATAAATGCACATTTCCATTCATGGTTTAATGGTGCCTGGGCTGTAACAGAAAAGGTGTTCAGGCAAACACAGCGAGGGGAGAAATGATTCATATTTCACTGTGTCTACCTTAGGTCTGTTTGGGGAATGGAATTTGGAGATCACATAATAAGTATGAAGGCTAAATGCTTGGTTGAGGCTTTGCTTGCATTTCTTCTCCATCATGAGCACAAGGGCGTATAGTTTAAAGCTTTTAAAGGCATTTGCGAGGGATGATATGTAAGCCATAAAATGCCTGTCACAAATTAGAATCGGTACAGAATACAGTTGACTTACAGGAAATAAACCCTCCCCGATTTTAAGTTGCTCTTGGTCTCCCTTAAAAATGACCCGGGGAAAGTTTCTTTTTGGCAAACCGTCCTTGGGGCCTTGGTTTGCTTTCCTGTATTTAATTTCACTGAACTGATATTTCAGGAAAGAAAGCCTTTCTAGAGATTGTTTTCCTGAGAGTGCTCAGAGCTGGGACAATGGCACTCACAGAAGTGGGCTTCCAGCCTTCCGATCAGCCACACAGCGTGGATGTGGAGGAAGGGGCGCCAGATGTGACGCTGCATCTTGGGCGTGAAGTTGGTCTCTGCCAGTGAACCTCCCACACCCCGGGTCCTCCTGGCAGATGGCCTCTTGCGAGGCCGGCAGCACGAGGCGGCACAGCAGACGAGGCAGACTGTGGAGAAGGCAAAGCCATCTTGTCTGTCCCTTGGTGAATGCACGAGAAATCACCGAAGGAATCCTTCTAGAGCTTTTGGCTTCTAGTGCAGACACACAGACAAGACACGTGTGCCACACTCTCCGCCCGGCTACAAGCAGGCCCCACGTGCCTGCATCTGGAGTAGGAAGACAGGGCAAGACATGGTGCTTTGCGATATGTATCTGTATTCTTCTAGATTCATAGATAGCTGTCAGATGACCAGGCAATCATTTGTACCATCGTGAAATGTATTTACAATGTTTTTAATGTTTGTTTATTTTTGAGAGAAAGAGAGAGAGAGCAAGACTAGGGGAGGGGTAGAGAGAGAGAGAGGAAGACACAGAATCTGAGGTGGGCTCCAGGCTCTGAGCTGCCAGCACAGAGCCTGACGTGGGGCTCGAACCCACAAACTGTGAGATCATGACCTTAGCTGAAGTCTGACGCTTAACCGACTGAGCCACCCAGGCACCTCGTGAAACGTATTTAAAACACTATTATTCTTAAGCGTAGAAATGCTTGCTAGAGTTCAGCACAGCCCAAGCACCTTTTCCCGATGGGTCACCTAAAATCTGCTTCATCCGGATTTGGTTTCTGCTACAGAGGTTGTCCCTCGCCATGTGGCTTTGCATATTTTTCTTGCGAGCTGTGCAGAGCCACAGAAACGTGCTTCACTTTGGCCACTGCACGGGTTCTTTTATGCCTTAGGTGGACGGCCCTTTATTTTTATTTTCTTATAGTTCATTTATTTTTGAGACAGAGAGAGACAGAGCATGAGTGGGGGGGAGGGGGCAGAGAAAGAGGGAGACAAAGAATCCGAAACAGGCTCCAGGCTCAGAGCCTGATGCGGGGCTTGAACCCACGAACCGTGAGATCTGACCTGAGCCGAAGTCGGATGCTTAACCAACTGAGCCACCCAGGCGCCCCGGTGGACGGCCCTTTAAAAGCCGGTGCTTTGCCTCTCTTCTCGCCTGTGATTCTCTTTTCCCCTCTTTTTTTTTTTTTTTTTTCCTGATAGTGGATCTTATTTGAGATCTGCCTGGAGTGAGTAGGATTAGCTAGGATTGGCTCCTCTGCCACCCTCCCGCCCTCGGCAGCTTGAATCCATGTAGAACAGCAGCTAACCTGTGCCTGGCCGGCCCAGATGGAGTCGCGGTCGCCTCGCGTGTACACCTTGGAGGCGCAGAGGCAGTGCTTTTTAAACCCTGTCTGCTTGTTGTAGACATATGAGCATTAGTACAAAGTAACACCGCTAACTTTAGCTGGGTTCAGAGAGGCTTTCCTGTGGATTGGGCAGGGAAATTAAATGAAAACTTACGAGGACATGATGAATTTGCTCATTGTCGTTCGGCCCTTTCATACTTATTCCTTGCTTTGGATGTGTCTTGATCTACGGTAGAACGTTCCAGAAATTTCATTGGGTATAATGTCTGATTTGGCACTGACTTATTTATGGGCCTCCTTGGAGTGTATTTTCCTTGGGCTTCAGTTATATGACTGCCATAAATTTTAATTACACTAATTAGACATAGATGGATGCTGAAGGCCCAGTTGGATTCCTAACCCTGTTCAGCTGCCTCTGTCATTAGTATTTGTCAGTGACATGACTTGGCACCATTTTCCGACACATTTTCAGGAAATTAGTTTTAAGTTGGGAAAGAACTTGCCTAATAAAGCTACTGACATTCAACTCTTTTCTCTACCTTTTTGGGGAATTGGACTCGACTAAAATGCGCACGTTTAAACTATAATTTGTATAGTCCTTGTTTAAACGGTTGGTTTTCGGATTGCTTTGGTGCTCAAAGAAGGCGTCTTAACCCAGTACTCTGGCCACGCTGGCTAGCCTGCATGCTCCTGTCCAGCTCAGAGGACCCTGACCTGGTGCAGGGCCGGCAGCAGGCTTTGACGCGGGGACGAACCCCAGTCACTCGGCAGTGTCTGCAGGGAGCATGGGGTCAGGAAGGAGTCCGTGGCCTGGACCTGGCGGGCAGGATGCCAGCTTTGATGAGTGTGTGCGCCCTGGGCATGGGACGGGGTGGCCTCAGGGGCACCCCTGCCATTTCCATTTTAGTGAGGCTCATCACCTGGGAGTCTAACACGAGTCCCTAAGAGCTCTCAGGCCAGTCAGGGTCCGATGGACCAGGCCGGGCTGCCTAAGAGCAGAGGGTTTTTGAACTCAAGTGAGCATCAGAAGTACCAGCAGGACTCGTTAAAGTCCAGAGCGCCCAGCCCCGTCCCCAGAGTGTCCCCTTCGACAGGTCTGAGGTGGCACCCAAGGTTGCCATTTGTCACAAAACTGGTAATGCGGAGGCTGCCGGTCTGGGACCCCACTTTGAGAATCACTGCCGTAGAGACTACAGGGCTACGTGCCCCGGCCGCTGCCCTGTCTTCACGGCTCTCTGCGACCTCAGGGAAGTCTTTGGATTTGGGTTTTTGGGCATGTGTGCCAACATCTATCCTTCACGGTGCTGGGTTTAGGGCAGGCCCGGCATCCCTCGCTTCTGCCTGAGCACAGATAGCCCTCATGTGTAGTCACACTTAAACTTGAACGGCCTCCTGCACTCTATCCTGGCTGTGAAAGCATCGCCCTGAAAATACAGGCCCCGTCTATGCCGTTTAGTCTGCCTTCAGCAACAACTCAGGACACACAGCGATGTACTCTGCTAAGTGAACGCATGGACGTTTGGGCCCGTGGAAAAGGGACCACAGAGTCACTTTTTTACACCCGGGGAGTGGTCACGCCGATGCATTTAGTGAGGCTGACCGGTGTGCAGCCTCCTGATTACCTCACGCCGACACCCCCGCCTACCAGGGCCGACCCTCCCGCTCTCAGACAGTTGCGGTCACGTGCGTTCTCAGTTCCGTGTGCTTAGCCCTCACCGAGGGCCTGCTCTCTTCAAGGCATTTGGAGTGTCCCGTACGGTCAAGGTCTCTGGTGCTGGAGAGAGCAAACAGAACCAGAAGACGTCGGTCAGCGGGCTTCAGGGGTTTTCTGTTCAGAAACACGGTGAGGGGTGCGTGGCTGTCAGGTTGTTTTGTCTAGGTGGTGTTGGCGGGTGGGCACCGCGGACGAGGCGGGGAGCCAGAAGCATCTCGCACGTACCCTGCGTGGCGTTTAGCGACTGGTGACGGGGGATGGGGGGGGAAACGAGCCGGTTGCATGCTGCTCTGGAACAGTGCCGCGCGGGAAACCACGCGCCCCAGATGGCACGGCGCACGGGCATGTGGAGGGTGCCAGCCTCCCGTGAGCTCTTTGCAGCAAGCGCGGCGTGTTCCCTGCCGCCCCAGGTCTAGGCCGGAGGACGCAGCGTAAAAGACCTACGCGTTACCTTTGCCAGCCCTCGTTTCCACATGCTTTACGCTTGTCACTTAAGGTTCACTTGGGGCGCTGACTTCAGTACTTCGTGGGGCGAGTTTCTAGAGTCCGCGTGATGGCGCTGAGAACGGGGGAAGGTGACGTGTTGACCCCTCTGGGCCCGTCTCTTGCAGAGTGTCGACTATCCAGCAGCAGCTGGCCCAGCTCGATAACGAGTCCTGGCCGGGTCTGGCCGAGGCAGACAGGGACCGGCTGCAGCTCGTCAAGGAGAAGGAGGCCCTGCTTCAGGAGCTGCAGCTCATCATTCAGCAGCGAAGGCCGGCGGAGGACGTGGCCCGGCTGGAGGAGGAGCGGGGGCGCCTGGAGGAGGAGGTCGAGCGCGCACGGGCCACGTCCGTGCAGGGCGCCACGGAAAGGTGGGCTGGCTTCCCCGGGGAGTGGCGCGGGGGGCAAGGGTGGGTGGGGCTCGGCTGCCAGCCAAGAAGCAGCCAGAAGAGCTGACTCGGAGAACGGGGCCTGGGGCTCGAGATCGGTCCTGGTTGGTGGCACTCAAGGCGCGTTTCCTCGCCATTGGATAGAGAAGGGACGAGATGGAGGGGGCGTGTGCCTTACCTTCTGTAGGACGTCCCTGCTCTGCCCGGGGCTCCCGACCTTCCTGGGTCCTGTTCAGAAGCCAGAGGGGATGGAGAAGGGGATGGAGGGAGGGAGGATGGGGTCCCCCGCTTGGACTCCACCCCTTCACAGTATAGGGGCACTGTCCCCTGTCTGCAGGACAGCAGCCTAGACGGGCGTGGGGTTGCCAGCCGGAGGGTGGGGGGCAGGCGCTGGCACCGAGAGGAAGCCCGCGTTCCTGGCATTTCGGCATTGGGGCAGGCCACCTCCTCCGTTTATCTGCCACCTTGATTTGCCCCTCTGGAAAGCCTGCTCACTCTGCGGCAGCGGCAAGCCGGCAGCCTGGCGTGTGTCTGCACCCAAACGTGCCTCTCCTCGGTCTGCTCTGGGCTCTTTGCTGGCCAAGCCAGCACAGTGTTCTGTGTTCCTGGAGCACAGTGTTTTGTGTTCCTGGAGCACAGTGTTTTGGGGTGTGCGGGGTCTCCTGGTTTCCATTTGTCATGTGTGATCATGAGCTGTGCCAGTCGCTGGGTCTGACTTCCACGTTTCAGGGCTGTGGAATGGTTGTCTGAGGGTATCAGTTGAGCTTTGGAGAGCCCGCCCTATTTGAGAATCTAGCGGACCTTCAACTTCAGCATGTCGAGAGGACCAGACGCCGCGTCTGTGTGAGCATTCTCTGCGTGGACACAACAGTCAGCTGAATGGTTTCATCCATACAGACGTCCTTAGACCTGTCAGTTAAGCCCGTTAGCCTGTTCTCTGTATGTGGTGGGGGCTATCGATGCTTGGATAGTGATCGTTATTTGACAGAGGCCCGGGTGGTGACACTCGTGGCCGATGTCAGTGTAGGCAGGAAGTGCTGGTGTTTGGAGAGCCCAGCTCCTAGGAGGAGGCGGAACGAATTCTGGTTTGCTTGAGATGATAGCGTGGCCCTGTCACTTCACTCAGAATAAACGCAGAGTCGCTTTTGGATCTGAAAAGGGACTACCAAGCTGAAGTGTTCACCTGTGCCCTTGTGCTTCTAGACTCTTCTGCTTAAATGTTACCTTCTCTACCCTTGGTATTCTGTTGTGTGTGCTCTGGCTAGGGGCGGCTGGGAGCTCGGTGGGTTGGTTCTCTCTTAGGGGAGTCGATTCGGTCTCACAAATGCCACCTGCTTCTCCAGACCCCACATCCATGCACCCCTGACTATTTTGCCCTCACCGTGTGGAAATCCCGGCACATGTGAGTGCTGTGGGCCCCGGGTACGAATCCACGTATTCACACGTTCATTCGGTGACGGGCGAGTGCCTGCATGTGCCGGGCTGTCTCCTGGCCAGTGGCCCCAGTGCAGTGGGAAAAGTCCAGCTCAGAAATAATAAGGGAGAAAAAGTGGAAAGAAGAAAAAAATGATCTTCAACCCTGTGAAAGCTGCTGTTCTGTTTTACTTGGGTCTGACTTTGATTCTATAGATTTTGGAATTGCGTGCATTTTGTTCTGGGACTCTGATTTGTTCTGAGGAATTCCAGTAGGTTACTGCGTGCTCTGCCTTTGAGTCCGTTTTCTAATCTAGCCCCTGATCCTTGCTCTCTGTTCATGCGGCTGTGCACCCCCACCCCCCCTCGCCCCCTCTACCTGCTCCCCCCATCCCCCCACCCAAGTGCCCACCCACCCATCCTCCCGTCTGTCCACCCATCCATCCGGCCACCCAGCCACGCACCTGCTAGGCTCCCACAGCGTATCAGGCACTGCTCGGGGTGCTGGGGGTACGTTTGCAAGCAAGGCAAAACCAGTCTGGGTTATCCTGGCATCTGTGACCTGGATGTGGTTTTTAGAATTTAGTCTTTCGAACCTAAATCGGTGTGGGGGACCTTACGGCCGAGTTTCTTGTCGGGAGCATGTCCTCACTATCTCTGGAAAATCCACCAACGGCCCATTTCCTTACCTACAGGATTCTCCTTCAGGAAAAAAGGAACTGTCTACTCATGCAGCTGGAGGAGGCCGCCCGCCTCGCGTCCTATCTCCAGTCCCAGTTAAAAAGGTCGGTAACTGAATTATCGTGTTAGAACCACGTGTCCGTGAACTTCATCGTTCCCTTTAGCTTGTTTGTCCCGTACCAGAACTTAGAAGCGGAAGTGGTTGTAAACCCAGGGGGAAAAGCGCCTACACCGTATTTTCCAGAGGCGCTGCTCACACACGATTCGGGGACTATGGGGAGAACCGAACTTGGCTGCAGAGTAATGAGTCTGAAGTCAAATTCGTCCAATGATTTTGTAATTTAAAAAAATTTTTTTAATGTTTCTTTATTTTTGACGGGGGGCCGGGGTAGGGGCAGAGAGAGAGGGAGACACAGAATCCAAAGCAAGTTCCAGGCTCTGAGCTGTCAGCACAGAGCCCGACGCGGGGCTCAAACTCACAAACTGTGAGATCGTGACCTGAGCCGAAGTCGGACGCTTAACCAATTGAGCCACCCAGGTGCCCTGTGATTTTGTAATTTAATCCACAGCTTCTGAAGCGTGTCTGTCCATCTCCATATGCACATGGATATTTTTTTTTTTTTTTTTTTTTAATGATACACAGAGTTGTAAAATAAGCTTCGGGTGCTTAGTAATAGCTTCTGCTTACGGGTGCTTACCGTATTGTGAAGCTTAAGCTAAGGGCTTTCTGTGTAGTATTTCCTCAGTTACTTCTCCTAAAAATGTCATGAGGGAGCAGTGATGATTTACCAGCCCCCAGTGAGAATGAAGGGGCTTCCGAGAGGGCAGACGGCTTGACTCAGCGGACACAGCTAATCCGCATCTGAGCTGGCCCTGGCACTCGGACGAGAGTCTCTGATGCTAACTGCTGCTCTCCACTGACATTTGAAAGAAACAAAGGGAATATTAGTGAAGTCGCCTTGTAAGTGCTCACAAGTGGTTAAAGACCCGCTCTGGCTCGTGGGAGCCTGGGGCAGGATTCTGTTCCCTCTGGAACAGACCAGCCGCTCAGCTTTGCAGCCAGGAACAGCGGGGCTCCGGCCCGGGTGTGCAGGCCGCTTGTCTCACAGCACAGGGTGTCTTTCGTTCCAGCCTGTCTGCCAGCACCCTGACCGTGTCTTCGGGGAGCAGTCGCGGGTCCCTGGCCTCCAGCCGGGGCTCGCTCGCCTCCAGCCGCGGTTCCTTGAGCTCCGTCAGCTTCACGGACATCTACGGGCTCCCGCAGTACGAGAAGCCCGACGCCGAGTGCGGCCAGCTTCTGCGCTTCGACCTCATTCCCTTCGACTCCCTGGGCCGAGACGCCCCCTTCTTCGAGCCCCCGGGCCCCTCAGGCTTCCACAGGCAGAGGCGCTCCCTGGACACACCGCAGTCCTTGGCGTCGCTGTCCTCCCGCTCCTCCCTGTCCTCTCTGTCGCCCCCGAGCTCGCCCTTGGACACGCCCTTCCTCCCGGCCTCGCGCGACTCGCCCCTGGCGCAGCTGGGGGACAGTCTCGAGGTGTCCGGCCTGGGCGCGCTCGACAGACTGCGGGCTCAGGCCTCGGCTTTGGGGGACGAAGACTCGCAGGGCACGGCATCCCTCCAGCCGCACGGCTTCCCCGGGGACGGGGAAGGACCTCGCGAGCGAGGGACCCAAGCGGCTGCTGCTCCCACAGGTGCAAGTAAGTACTGATGAGCCCTGTGGGGAGGAGGAGGGTTTCCCGTTCGGGGAGGAGGGCGGGTGCGGTGGCCCGGAAGCCAGCGGGCGCTCCGATCCCATAGCGCGCTCTGAACTCCCGACGGTCGGTGGGGCCAGGAGGCGCGCACCTGCTGTCTGCCTGCGTGCCCTCCTCGGGGCCTCGCGTCCGGGTCCCGGAGGCGTCATTGTAGTGGCAAAGGCGCCTTTCCCGGGCGTCTGGCTCGTTCTCAGAACGTGCTTGCCTGTCGGGAAGGACGGGAAGGACCCCCACCTTCCTCAGAGGCTGCTCTGGGGGTCCCGGGGGGCACCGGGGCCTCAGTGAGCTCCCTGGGGCGTGTGTGGCCGAAGAGCACGGGGTCTGCTTGTAGCCCGGGGCAGATGCCTCCTCCCTTTGTCCCCGTGACTTCTCTCTTCATCCCCCGGCCACACAGTTTCCCAAGATGTAATCTCTCAGACATGGGAATGAAAAGAATTGATGTAATTTCAGAAGACGTGCTGGGAAGCATCAGTCTTTTGCGCCGACTCAGTTTCTCTGGTGGTCAAGTCGAGGAGCACGAACTAGCATGCATCTAGTCCGCGTTCATTCGGCTTCTGCGTGGTGCCAGGGCCTGACCACTTGGAGCCCATGTGGAACACTGGACTGCCACCCTGCAGAATATTCCAGCTGACAGCTTATGCCCGAAGCAGGGCCCGGGCTCCAGCCCTCCTCGTCCTGATCGCTTGTGCCTTTTTGAGCCGACCCTCCCGTGAGAGTAACTTCTTTAGGTTTCAGAGAGGCTCAAGAGCCAGGTCTCATCCTGGGTTTCCTGAACTTTTCCTTACACGGCGACAAGGTTTTAGACATTCCATTTCGGCCAACGCTAGGTGTTTGTATCGCCTACTGGAGCCCAGCCAGGGGAGTTTTTGAATCCTGGAAGGCACTCGTCAATGGCTGGAGACGTGGTTTTGGTTGTCACAGCCGAGGTGGTGGTAGGGAGATGCTGGTATCTGGGGCTAGAAGCCAGGGATACTGCTCTACATCCTCAAGTGCACAGCACAGCCCTCCCCACTCACCCCCCCCCGCCCCGAGAATGATTCGGCCGAGATATCGGTAGTGCCAAGGCTGAGAAACCCTGGCCGTGTACTGTTGAGTAGCCCGGCAGCCGGGGGCAGAAGTACAATGTGAGTACAAAACCGGGGGCAGGGGGACCGGGGTTTGATGGAAACAGCTTCCGACTCGCAGCTTAGAGGCCCAGGTTCTGTTCCCTGCCCTATTGTCCGGTTAGCTGTGTGACCTTGAGTACATCCCTGGACTTGGCTGAATCTTGGCTTCCTGCCCTCGAACAAGGTGGTCTTGATGGGCTCTTCCGCTCACCACTGCTCTGTTACCCTGAGTTTGATAGCCATAACCACATTGGTTGTTATATTTGTGATACAGTGATCGTCTCTGTTCGCACTTGCGTGCTTAACCAGGCAGCCGCGAGGTCCTCGGGCAGGCCCATGGCTTTTTGGCATCTGTTTATTTTGGCGCCTTGTCTGTTTGCAGGCACACCTTGTATAATACCCCCCCGGGTATATTGTTTCGCTAATTCACATATGCAGGTGACCTTCATTCACCGTGTTCTTTATAGTCACAGGTTCAGTGCTCCGTGCTTACTCCTTTGATTCAAAAAAGAAAACCCAGAATCAGGACCGGCTTGCACATCCGTCGTTACCACTGTCAGTGCCTTGCCTCCCATCCCAGCCTGTCTTTAAAGGTTGAGATACAGAAGTATTCAGTCTTCTTCGGCAGAAAACCCACACGAGGCCCGAGGGCCCTCTTGGGCCAGGGGAAAGATGGGATGAGATGGAGAAGAGCTGACTTCCTTTCTGATCCTGATTTCTTTATTTTTTCCTTCCCACCCTGACTGACATTATAATGGTTGACTCCATAGACTGGGAGGTGTGTGCTTATGCCACGTTCAGATGCTGCCACCTCGTGGTAGAATCTTGCATGACACTGTCAGTTGACTCAGGTCTTTATGAACTCGAAATCCTCAGCTCCGTGACTGAATTGGTCCTGGCAGATGCTCCCAGAAGGCTGGGGTGGGTAAGGAGCTGCAGGCATGGACACCGGGCGACTTCTTGCCTCTCCTGATGCATGTGGGAACACTTGAGCCCAGAGCCCCCATAGCTTTGTATGGGTGGCAAGCATCTTTGTACTTTCTTTTTTTCAGCCCAGCTCTCATTTATGACACTTGCCACATGCAGTTCTCTTTGACTTTCTCGTCTCCCTAGGAACAAAACCGTCTGAGTTTGACCTCCTGCAAGTTTCAGAAAGATAAAATCTTCGTAAGATAAAATTCTAAATCGCCCAACCGGACAGAACAAGCCCTAGGAATGATTTCTCCCATTGTGTTTTAAATGGAAGAAATGTGTTTAAATGTGTTTTGCCTGAGGAGGCAAAACATGGGACTGGGGAGTGGGAAGATGATAGGCTGTAATCTGTAACATTTTAAATATTTTCACTACACTTTTATCTTCCTTGGGTTAAATTTTTTTTTTTTAAGAGAGATCACAAGTGGGGGAGAGGGAGAGAGTGGAGAGAATCCCAAGCAGGCTCCACACTCCGCACGGAGCCCAACCCAGGGCTCGACCCCACAACCCTGGGATCATGACCTGAGCTGAAATCAAGAGTTGGACACTCAACCGACTGAGCCACCCAGGCGCCCGTTTTCCTTGGATCTTAAAAGCCAAATGTGTTGGGGCGCCTGGCTGGCTCAGTCAGTGGAACCTGCGACTCTTGGGGTCATGAATTCAAACCCCACGTTGAGTGCAGAGATGACTTAAAATCAAAATCTTTTTAAAAAGCTAAATATATCATGATTTTGAAATCTTTTCCTATTTTCATTTCCCGTTAGTATCTGCTAACCTAAACCTGGGAAAAACCTTGCTTTTGTTCACCTGTTTATTGGCATTTTTGTTATGAATATTCATACTCTGTTGAAAATTGTCAGCTTAAATTCTGCAGTTTTTTCACTTTCTGCTTTTTTTTTTTATCTCTTTTCTCATGCGGCTCGACAGAAACGCTCACTGTAAGTGACCTTGGAATTCTTCACCTTGTCGGTCAGGCAGTAGGCACATCTTTATGCAATGAATCAATGTATTTAGGATGGTAGAGGCGTGGCCACGAAGGGTGTATCTTATAGTTGTATTGTAATGTAGCTCAACAGTTACTGTTATTATTTTTATTTCAACATTATTGTTTATTGTGGCACTAAAGTCGTCTAAGAACTTTTTAAATGCTTTATGTATTTATTCCTCTGTGTTTTCTCCCAGACGTTAGTGGCTTTCACTGTCTTAGTAGGCCAGCTTTGCCCCAAATGTGATTCTCATTCTATTTTCTTTTCATCAAGCAGTGTTGCTGTCCTCAGGTCTCAGTGTCTGTCTGTCTGTCTGCCATTGCACCGAGAGAGAGATTTTGTGAAAGCTGTACCATCGGGTTCACTGGAGGTGTGCGGGGTCACTGCCTGGCGTTCGTTATTTCCTGGAAGGGACGCAGAGCCGTGTCTAGGGGCCGTGCCAGGGGGCCGGGGCCAGGGATGGACCCAGGGTGCAGTTTCGTGTGCTGGGGCTCAGTGCACCAAATGGGTTCCGTCTGCAGCTCTGAGCTGGGGGCTTTGGGGCCTCCCGTATGGCGGGGCGGGGCAAGCGACTGGAAGGGCTGGGTTTTGAGAGTCAGTGCCTCCGGCCACCCCAGAATGGAGCCAGCCTCGGTCCTTGACCAGGGAGGAGCCCGTCGTCGCCCAGGCCCGGCACTGCAGACCTTTACAAGGACGGCTTTCATCTGCAGTTGAGATCGTGGGACGGAAGACCACGGCCCCGTGTGTCTGTTTGTAGGCTGTTTAACGCGTTTGGATTAGGTGCGTGGATCATTTGGTTGAAAAGAGAGCTAGCTGGTGGTCGGTGGACTGGGCGTTTCCCTCAGCACGGGGATGCGTGGGTGCCTAGACGGTCCCGTTTGGAGCTCAGGTGGCCGAAGAGAGGCGCGGATAGGGCAGGGGCACACGGCGGTGTGTGCGGGAGGCGTCATGAGGAGCCGTGAGGCTCCGTCTGGGGCTCCGCATCTACACCCGTGCTCTAGCCGCATCCGCCTCCCTGGAAAGCGGTGACACTCATGTGTGCACACCCAGGTGTGGCACGGGAAGACTGCGTGCCCGCTTTTCTCAGCTTGGTGGAAAGGCTTGTCGCTGCGAGGGAAGGAGCAGACAGCCGATGAAACGCCAAAAGGAAGAGTGTCCACGGCCGTCTTGGGCTCTTGATTAAAACAGACACGAGGTGAAAAGAACCTACCTTGTCGTGGTGGCTTCTAACCCCAGGAAAGCGATTCGGGAAGGAGGTTGTGCCTCGGGGTGCCGAGGAGGGCATGGCCATGACAGGAGCCGTTTCCGAGGCTGCGTCTGGGCTCAGCCGTGTCCACTGACTTGAAATCTACCATGTTTAGTTAGGGTTTGTTTGGATAATTAAAAAAAAAATTTTTTTTCTGACGATAAAATACAGAGTGTATATTTAGTGTATGAAATGTGGGAAATAACCGAGCCGCATAAAGAAGGAAATGAAAAATACCCCTGTCCCCTGCTCGGCTACATTTAGGGGGACAGCTGTGTTTCCCACATTCGGGGTAACGTCTCTTGCCTGGTCTTTCAGGTATGACAGTCTTTCTCCAAGTGTGATACGAAGGGGTGTCCCCCCAACCCCCTCATTTTCTGTTCTATGTGCTCATTAAGGAGGTGAAAAGACATCTGTGACTATTTAAAGAGCTTTTAAAGAAGCAGCCAGAAGTCTGTTCCTACAGATTTTCAGTATTAAAAAAAATGAAGCGCAGCACATGTAAACACGTGCATGTATATGACGTGTCTGTCTACGTGATGGCATGTCTCTGGGACACCTGGCACCTCTGTACGTGCGCTGGCTTAGAGCGTTCATTTCTTCTCATCGCGGTCCCCAGCCTCCCGTGCTGTCACCTCCTGACCCCTGGTGTGTCTCTTCGTAGCGGTGACTCTTCGAGAGGACAGTGCCAAGAGGTTGGAGAGGAGAGCGCGCCGTGTGTCTGCATGCCTGTCGGATTATTCCCTAGCGAGCGATAGCGGAGTGTTTGAGCCTCCAACTAAAAGGTTAGCAGCTGAACTTCTCCCTCTGCAGCCTTTCCACGGCGTTACTGGTTTTGTTTTCAGTTTTTTTTTTTTTTTAATGTGTATTTATTTTTGAGAGAGACAGAGAGAGCACAAGTAGGGGAGGGGAGGGGCAGAGAGAGAGGGAATCGGAAGCAGGCTCCAGGCTCTGAGCCATCAGCACAGAGCCTGATGCAGGGCTTGCACCCACAAGCCATGAGGTCATGACCTGAGCGGAAGTCGGATGCTCAACCGACTGAGCCACCCAGGCACCCCGTCCAGTGTTATTACTTACTGTTAAGCACAGCATGTATGCATACTGGGGCTTCCACATGTTGAACCTTTGCGTGTATCTCCAGGCCTAGAATCTTCTCTCAACTTTGGTAGGTCGGGCATTAGCAACCCACAGAGAAAATTCCCCTGGCTTCTGTGTGGCGTCTGGAGGTTGGCCCTCCGGATGTGGTTCGAGGGTGACTGCCTCCCATCTGGCCCTGACCAGCTTCCGGCTTAAGCCCGTGGGAGCTGGAATGGGAGAACCAGTGTCCAAGAGAGGCCCGCTGTTCTAGAAAGGCATTCATGAGAAGTGAGTGTTCTCCCTCCTTCCCTTCCTTCCTAAGCTGAAGGAAAGCGACAGAACACCTCTGGGGAGTCTGGACTTTATTGCAATTTGATTATGTTTGATGTTGCTTCCTTTCAGGTCCTGTCAGACATTTCCCTTCTCACAAGCTTTCTAAAAGCTAGTTGTGAGCTTTGCCCTGAGCACCACACATGCTTTTGAAAGGCATCCCAAGTTATTTTCTCGAAAACAACAACCCTCTATAGGCAGGTACCCAGGGAAATAGGGCATGGCAGGTCCCCGGGGCCCGTGACACTGCAGTCACTGGAAGAATTTGTCTGTGTCACAACTGGAGAGAGCTCTCCTCGGTGAGCAGCGCTCCTGACACGAGAGAGCTTCCGCCAGACCCGCGCTACTCAGCTCCCTGTTCAGTAACCCTGGGACTTCCGGTTTGTTCAGGAGTGAGGAGACCGAAGAGTCTGCACATGGAGACACTTGTGGTAGCAACGGGCCCCAGATCCACGTTGGATTCTTGTGAGTATAGGACGCTCCTGCCCCGTCGCTCCTGGAGACGATCCGCAGGTCGGGGCCCATCCGGCGACTCACGCCGCCAGGCTGGGCGCAGTGGCGGGACCCCCGCAGTCTGGGTGCTGCTCCTGGCCTGGTCACTCCCAGCCCGCTTCAGCGTCTCGGCCGAGGGGACGGAGGTGGCGGGAAGGAGCGGTGGGGATGAGCGGCTCCGGTGCTGTCCTCCAAACCCCAGGGGTGGTGGCCAGGATGTCACCTTGTGGAGCTGGGGGCCCAGGGGCCGTAAGCAGGGGCACTGAAAGCCCGGGCAGTTAGCGCACGCCCCGCCGGGAGTTGCCCCGGTTCTCCGCAGTGCAGCTGGGGAAGCCCGGCCCCCGGTGCCCAGAGCGAGAAGCCGGGTGGCCTGCAGGGTTCCAGTCACAGTTTCAGGGAGAGCCGTGACCGGTGGTGTCCGGACTAGCAGGGCGGGGTGCGTGCGTGCCCACGCGCTCCTTTGGCTCACTGCTGTTGTTCGGTCAGGTGCTTCTCGGTGGTGGCACCCTTACCGTCGGGGACTGGGTCGTTCTGGCTGTGAAGGCTGACCTGGGCGCTGTAGGGTGTGGAGCAGCTCCCTGGTCCCCGCTCACGAGGCACCAGGGACACATAACATCCCCCCGTACCCGGTCGTGACAGCAAGACGTCTCCAGACTTTGCACACGGCCCTGGGGGGACAGGGTGCAAAACCGCCCTCGGCCGAGGGCCGCTGCTGGAGGTCAGTCCGAAGGAAGTTTCCCTGCGGGGGACGTACCGTCAATGAACTTATGTTTTGTTTTCTAGGCTCGACGCTGCCAGCGAGTGTCTTCTTGTGAATGTGTTCCAACTAAAGAATCTGGCGGGACTGGTCATGAAGGAAGACTGCAAAGTGTAAGCTCGCTCGCCGGCGGCGCTTCTTTAGGGGAACGCGCCCCGCAGAAACGCCGGTTCCTGGGCCCTGCGCGCCGACCCGTTCTGCTCGGCAGGGCGCGGAGGGAGGAGACGGCTTTGGGACCTGAGTTCCAAACTCGACTCATGATAAAATAGCAGGGAATGTCTGAAGCATAAAGGATTGGAAGGTTTAGAAGCAGGGATTACTATCCGCGTGCGAAGGTAACGGAGCCAGGCCGGCCGTGTGCTGCGGAGATGCTGGGAAAGCGGCTGGCAGCAGTGTTGGGACTTAAAATGTCCATCCTGGTCCGCGAGCTGAGTGACGTGGTGGCGCTCAGTCTCGGACCACCCAAGGTGGGCGGAAAACCTTCCGCCTGGGACCGGGGGCCCTTGTCTGAACGAAGGAGAAGGAATGAAGAGTGTCATTGCCAGTGGGAGGCGCCTCTGTGAGCTCCGCAGCCGGCGATGGCTGCCTGGCGCGCCCCACTTACCGGGCAGGCACGCCCAGTTCAAGGCCAGGGGTGCCCTCCCCTTCTGGGAGCCTTCTTTACAATCTCATCATCGAAAGGCCTTACGAGCAACGGTGGCAAGTGGCTGAGGGCTCACCCTCACGGCACCCTTTGCAGCGCTCACCAGTGTTGGAGCTCCCCGTGTGTGCCGAGCTCCGCGCTCGGCGTGGACGATCTGAGAGGCAAGGCGGGCCGAGCTTGAAGAGGGGGCCGGGGGGCCATGGAGAGCTCGGGGCAGGTGTCTTCCCAGAAAGCTGGCGAAAGCAGTCAACCTCTGTTTGGCTCCTTATGAAGTTGGAAAGCCTGACTTTTAAGCCTTTCTCTTTACGCGTGTTTCCCTCCCCCTTCTCCAGGGGTACGTAAATTTGCTGGGCTCACTCTTAGTTGAGAAAAAGACCTTTTCTGAAAGACTAAAATTCTGCCCGTGGGCATCCAAACAGGGAAACCTGCGTATGTATACACGCGTGTGGTTCGTGGATTTAATCGCACAGACCCATCACTAAGTGTCACCTGTGTGTGTTTTCCTCCCTCTTTCCGGTTCTAGACACATCCGAGTGTATTTGCCACCCATCGACGCTGGCACACCAAGCACGTACTGCTCCAAGGCTCTGGGGTTCCAGGCCCCCCTGGTGTTCAATGAAATTTTCAGGATCCCTGTGCATTCAAGCATGTTGACGTTGAAGTCACTTCAATTATATGTGTGTTCAGTGAATCAGCAGCTGCAGGAGGAACTGCTGGTATGTCCCCCTCCCGACTCCCCCATATCCTTTCCGTTCACCTCCCCGCCTTCCTCCTTCCTTCCCTGGTGTTCCGTCTGTCTGTCTTTGTCTCTCTCCCGCCCCTTTTCTTCTGGTCTTTCTGCCTTTCTTTGTCTTCTTTGTCTTTTCTTTCCTTTTGTTCTTCTCTTTGTCTTCCTGCCTGTCCCTCTCCTTTGTCTGCCTCTGTCTCTCCGTCCCCTGTTCCTTCCACCTCGCTCCCTCCCTCTCTCCCCTGCAGCCTCTTTCCTGTGGTGGGTTGGTCAGAATCTGCCATCATGTCACGTGATCCCCAGAGCTGGGAGTACAGGCGGGGGTGAGAACACCGTTTGTCCGGCCAAGCCTGTTGTAGCTTAAGGATATTATCTCCGCGGACACTTGCAAAATTGCTAGATCACCCCCATTTTCAGTTGAGGGAACTGATAGGGTTGAGAAATTGGGCAAATAAAAATAGTAGAAGAAGCCTCCGACTCTTGATTTCGGAGGCTCAGGTCAGGGTCTCACGGTTTGTGAGGTTGAGCCCTGTGTAGGGCTCTGCGCTGACAGCTCGGAGTCTGCTTAGGGTTCTCTCTCTCTCCCTCCCCCCCACCCCCCGTCCCTCCTCCGCAGGTGTACGCATGTGCCAGCGCATGCACGCACACACACACTCTCTCACTCTCAAAATAAAGAAATAAACTTTTAAAAAAGCACTTTAAAAAAAGAAAACAGGATACTACATTAAATGTGAATTTCAGATACACTGGATTTTTTATTTTTAGTATAAGTATGTCCCATGCAACATTTGGGATATACTTATGCTTTAACAGACCACATTGTTTACTTGAAGGTCGCATTTGCTGGCTATCCTATCTTTTATCTGGTGTCCCGGGAACTAAGCACCAGCAGTGTGTGTGCGGTACCCCCAGCCACGCCCAGGCCACTACTCGGCAGCCTGGGTGGCTTCTGTCCCAAGTTGGAATCGTTCCCCTTGGTCTCACCGCTCGGCAGTAGAATCAGATCGTGGCGGTCAGCCAGCCGTCTCCTGTGTCAGAAATCCCTGAGCCAGTCAGCAGCTCATCAGTTGACAGGCCCGTAGCCCCACCCGCCACTCCTCGTTGTCCATTCTCTGCCCTCTGCCCCCGCCCCTCTTCTGGCACTTTCTCCCTGGCCCGGACCGGCCGTTGAGGGGCCTCCCTCGATCAGATCCTCTGTGACCACTTCCGTTTTCCTGCAGTCCTTTGACTAGCAATGGAAACATCCCGTCTCCCTGGTTAAGATCAAAGGGCGACCTTGAGGTTTTAGGAGCGCCTGCTGGTCGTTCCGGCTCATTCCCTGCCCGCCCTGCTTGTTGCCACTGGTGCAGGGCATCGCTCAGATCAACCTGGCCGACTATGACGGGTCCGGCGAAATGCAGCTGCGCTGGTACGCGGTGCAGGTGTTCGGCAGCTGCGGGCCACCCAGGCCCAGGGAGAGTGAGCGGCCAGGGGCCGCTGTGGGGGACCCTGCTCTGGCCGCCGCCGCCGGGAAGACGGTATGTGGACCCACCTATTGCACCGCGGCTTTCCTGCTGCCGCACCTGCCGCCACGGGGGGCTCATCCTTCGCGGGCGTCTGCGCACACTTAGTGTTGGCACGCAGTGGCACCCAAAAGGCAGTTTCAAGGGAAGGCACGGAAATAGGTTTTGATACCTGTGGCCACGTGTGACGGCGGGTTTGATGGGGACAAGCTCATGACCATGTACGACACGCCGGTGGTTGTAAAATTGGGCCCTTGGAGCCGTTTGGGCAGCCGTGGCTCAGACGCACCCTATTCCCCCCCACACACCCCCCAGGACGCGGTGACGGCGCTGCTGGCCAGAACTACCGCCCAGCTACAGGCCGTGGAGCGCGAGCTGGCCGAGGAGCGCGTGAAGCTGGAGTACACGGAGGACGAGATCCTGGAGATGGAGCGGAAGGAGGAGCTGGCCGAGGCCGTGTCCGAGAGGTAGTGTGAGGCCCCTGCCGGGCGCACAGAAGCCGGTGCCCTGGCAGAGCACTCCGGGGTGATTGGCATTCCTCGTCCGCGCCTCTGCGGAATGTGCTGGGCACACTCGGTGCCACCCGGCGGCCGGAACACCCATGGGGACCTTCATGTTACACCGGAGGAAGCAGTACCTTGACCTCTGCCCCCAGCTCCCCATGCAGGGTTTTCCACCTGGAATAGGCTCCTTTAAGTTGGTTTTCAGCAGCTTTTCGGCCTGTCATCTCCCTAGCTTAGGGTTCACCCGTTTCCCGTGGACGAGTCGGCAGTCTTTGGTGGAGTCACAGAGCTGTGCCATGGTCGCCACAGTTGATTTTCCAGCACTTTGATCACATCAGAAAAAAAACCCTCTCTCGTTAGGGCAGTAGCGCTGTCCCCGTGGATTGGCCCGTTCTGGGCATTTCACCTCCTGGGAGCCGTGCGCTGTCCTTTCGCGTTGTACCTGAAGCCGCCTGTTGGCGAGCCCTTGACTCGGTAGAGACCACTCCGCAGTTACAGGCGTAATTCTGACGGACAAGCTCCTCAAGCGAACGGATTTCTGTCCGGTCCTTTCTGGACGCGTTTTTGTATTGCTTTACTTCCCCATTTTTTGATGAAGAGCATCCTATTTCCAGTGCTTCCTGCTGCTTCCTGATAGCTTTCCCGGAACCGATTTTAGGAATTGATTTTAGGGAGGGAGGGTGCCCAGCAGAAGTGGGAAGGTTGTATTCAGGGACCCGCTGAAACTGGGAGGGGCTGGGAGAGAGGGTTCAGCGTTCTGGGATCTTTACAGCTGCCATTGTGTGATAAAGGCAGACAGACCTTCTTACTGAAAGGCCTCGTCACGTCGTCTCCCTCTAAAACAGAGAAGCCCGTTACTTCTGGAGGAGGCACCTCTCTGGCCTCCAGAAGTGCGCGGGTCTCGCTGGGGGCCTTGCGGCGGGGGACTCAGCCCCTCGGTGCACGTCTTCTCTCTGGTTTTGTAAGAAAGAAAACATTTTATTTTTCTGACGCCATGCCTCCAGCAAGGGCTTTAACTGAATTCGGGGGAGGCTATGCAGAACGTTTTCTGGGAGGGCGGGGGCTGGGGGTGGGGAGGCTCCACAGAGTGGAAAACAAGAACGAGATCCTGGCACGCTAGGAGCACCCGCTGCACTCCATGCTGCCAAAGTGCCGTTGAGAATTCCTGATGAGCAGCGGAAGCGGGGTGGACGGGGAAGGCCTTGTTGGGGCAGAGGAGACGGCGCTGATGCACCCGCCTGGGCTTTTGCGATGTCCACCTCCAGGAGCTGGCAGGCCGACTCGGTGGACAGCGGCTGTAGCAGCTGCGCCCAGACCAGCCCCCCACACCCCGAGCCCTGTGGCGTCGGCGTCGACCCTGTCCACGGACGCACGTTCGCCGGCCAGGCAGACCCCTACAGCCCCGAGAAGTTTCAGCCTCCGCCTCTTAAGGTCAGTGGAAAAGGTCGAGGGATTTATGCCTCAGGGGGGTTTATGGGGCCCCCTGAGGTCCTGCCACACCCCACCGGGCAGCGCCCCCCAAGGCCACGGGACACCCGAGGAAGTCGGTGGGGGGCGGACGAGAAGGCTCGGAGGCGGACGGCTCACATACGCGAGTAGGGCCGTGTGGCTTACCAGCGGCCGCTCCCGGTGAGCGTGACCGGGGCCGCGGGGAGGGCGTGGTGGAACGTGGGTGCTGCTGCTGGATGGAGGGGTCACGGCCAAGGCGGTATTTCGCTGGGAGCCGAGGGAGCGAAATGAAGGGCCTAGATCTGGAAGCAGTGTCACATGGGCACGGCGGGCACCATCAGCTCTCCAGGAAAGAGGAAGGACGGCTGTGGTGAAACAGGTAGCTTTGTACGGCTCCGTGCTGCCGGACGGTGGCCCGTCCCCATCTCTGGGGCCCCGCAGGGCTCAGGAGGTCTCGTGAGTCCCCAGGGTTTTGGACGCTTGTAGTCTCTTTTCTCCGTTTGTGACATTACAAACTGTGAAGTGTCCCTTTGCCCCTGTCTTAGCTGTGTTTGTGGCCGTGTCTTCCGTGGAGAAATCTGGCCCACTTGTGGTGACGCATGTCTGAGGAAGCCGGCGAGGCAGGGAGACACCACATCAGTGCTCTGTCGAGACTTTGTTCCCAAACCATTCAAGTCCCCAAAACGTTTTCTCACCATGGCCCCTGCTCTCCCCGCCCCGAGCACAAGGACTGAGCGAAGTGGAACCCCGCTGCCCCGGTTTCCCCAGATGCAGCCCCTGCGGCCCCAGTGGGGTTGTTTTTGGCTAATTTGGGTAATTTACCATCGGTCAACTCTTCAAGACCTTTGAAGGCATTGGCGCAAACAGGGAGGGGGCCGTAGGGGCCTAGTTTGGTGTGTGGTCATCCCCAGCCCCCGATTTTTTAAAAAAATTTTTTCAATGTTTTGTTTATTTCTGAGAGAAAGAGACAGCGTGAGCAGGGGAGGGGCAGAGAGAGAGGGAGACGCAGAATCTGAAATAGGTTCCAGGCTCTGAGCTGTCAGCACAGAGCCCGACACGGGGCTCGAACCCACAAACCGTGAGATCATGACCTGAGCCGAAGTCGGAGGCTTAACCGACTGAGCCACCCAGGTGCCCCCCAATTTTCATTTTGAAATGCTTCCCATCTATAGATGACTTGCTAGAACAATGTAACAAGTGCCCACCTGCCCTGCACCCGAGTCCCCCCCGTGGCCAGTCCCTCACTGCGTTGGTGCGCGCTCTCCATGTGCACGCAGGGAGGTGCAAGGCCTTGCACATGCAGCCATGAGGGAAATTGTGGAAAATCCTGCCCTCGAGGGGGAGGCAGGCAGGAAGAGAACTCCGGACAACATGCGGGTGCCTGATGCTTGAGAGAGGCAGAGGGGCCGTGAGTTCAGCTTTGTGCTTCTGTCTCAGAGAGGTCGGGGCCATGAAACGGTGCAGCCTCTGTGGGTAATACGGAGCTTCCTCAGAAGCTTAACAGAACCGCTGTGTGACCCAGCAGCCCTGTTTCCGAATGTGTATCCAAGACAAGTAACACTAGGGTCTCCAGGAGACATTTGTGCAACCAGGTTCATAGCAGCGTTATTCGTGGTGGCCTCGAGGTAGAAGCAACCCGGGTACCTGCTGTCAGATGGGTGGATGAGGAAGAGGTGGTGTAGCCACACGGTGGGATGTTACTCGGCCTTAGGAAGGAAGAAAACCCTCTTCCCTGCTGCAGCACAGGCGAACCCAAAAGACACGCTAAGTGAGATAAGCCAGCCACAGAAGGAACATTGTACGAGTGCACGTATGGGAGGTCCATAGAGTAGTCTGATTCCTATGGACAGGAAGTACAGAGGTGGTGGCCAGGGGCTAGGGGGCGGGAGGACGGGGAGTTGTTTAATGGGGACGGTGTCAGTCTGGGAAGGTGAGAAAGTTCCAGAGCTGTTTCACAATAGTGCGGATATATTTAGTGCTACTGATATATACGCTGAAAAATGGTGAAGGTGGTGGATTTCGTGTTTTTTACAATGAAGAAGAATGACAGGTCATGGAAGCTTTACCGAGAAGTGGGTTTTTGAGCGGAGGCCTTAAGAAAGGAGTCTCCTGAGCCGCGTGCGGGGCCGGGGAATAGCATTCAGGTACAAGGAGCTGGACGTGCAGGCCCGTGGGTGGGGGTGGGGGACTGAGAGAACAGCAGTGAGGCTGGCATGAGGCAGGAGGTGGTCAGAGCCGAAGACAGAGAAGAGTAAAAGGACCAGATTATGTAGGGCCCACTTGGGACCCTCCCTTTTCTCTCAGATGATTGGAAAAGTGGTGGGTGGTTTTGGACCCAGGGTTGACCTGATCTGACTTAAGGTTTCTCGTTGATTTTTCTTTGTCTGAAATAATTTGGGGGGCGCCTGGGTGGCTCAGTCCCTTAAGCTTCCGACCCTTAATTTTGGCTCAGGTCATGATCTTGTGGTTTGTGAGTTCGAGCCCCACGGTTCTTTCTCCCTCCCTCTCTTCGCCCCTCCCTAACTCATGCTCTCTCTCAAAAAATAAATAAACAAACAAACAAACAAACAAATAAATAAATGGAGTAAAATAATTTTGTGACATGTAATTGACAGAAAATGAACTATTTCAAAGCGAACAGTTCCGGAGCACTTAGTATGTTGACGGTGTGGGCATCTCCACTCTGCCTAGTTCCAAATCGCTTCCATCACCCCAAAGTAAAACCTCGGGCCTGTGAGACTCACTTCCAGCCCCTGGCAACCAGCAGTCTCCTTCCTGCCCAGGAACTTGGCCGTGCTGGGAACTTCCCTCCGTCTCGGGGCTGAGCACCATTCCCTTGCACTCGTCCGCCACACCTTGTTTGTTCGTCCCTCCATGCACGGACCTTTGGGCTCTGTTCGCCTTTGACTGTTTGAGTAACGCGGCTTTGAACATTCGTGTGCAAGTGATTGTTTGAACGCCTGTCTTCAGTTCTCTTGAGCGTGTGCCTCGGAGTGGAATTGCCGGGTCTAACTCTGGCCTTACCAGGATCTCCCTGGTTACTGCGTTGAGAAGAGATGGGGGAGGGGAGGGAGATCTGGAATAGTGGAGACCAGTGAGAAACCCCATGTGCTGATCGGACACAAGATGATGGTGACCCAAATGGAAGGCTGATCTTGGAGCAGATGTGGTGTGTATGAAAGAGAGTGGAGTCTGGATGACAAGATTTTTTTTTTTTTGCATGAACAATCAGAAGGCGGGGTTCTTGGAGGAGGTGGAGGTGTGCGTGCTGGGGGCAGGGGGAATAGTGCAAGTGGTTGTGGACATCAGTGTGAAATGCCAGTTAGAACTCTAAGTGCAGAAGGCCTGGATGGTTCATGTGAAGCCTATTGCTCGTGTTCTAGAAAGCATCATGGTAATGATGAGCTATTGTCTAGGTTGATAAAGAAACCAACACAGAAGATGTCTTCCCTGAAGAAGTCGTGAGCCTTCCGAAGGAGAGGCCTGGCCGCCGGGCTCGTGGGTCGCCTTTTGTTCGGAGTAGCACAATTGTGCGGTCACAGACCTTCTCCCCCGGAGCGCGAAGCCAGTATGTCTGCAGAGTAAGTCGAGATTCCTTTGCCACCTGCCTGGAATGTTTCCTTTTCTTCTCCCCTGCTTTGCTGTGTGTGATATTTACTGTTTATACCAGAAGGCATGCGTGTTCCCACAGATACCAGTGACGTATGGGTGTAAAGTCAGTCTCGTGGCCTCGTCTCCCTTCACCCATGCATACCTGACTCAGCATTTCCTCCAGATTCTGACACCTTTCTCCCCAGATTTTCAGCCTATACGCACACCAACTCGTGGAACCCAGGAAGCAGGGCCAGTCAGGTCCCCATCGGCCTAAGGAATTGGGGGCTCCTAAGGAGGCTGGAACAGGCAATATCCTAAACTGGGTTGAGATTGGGAAGTCGGGCCACTGAGCGGTTGGAAGTCTTCAAGTTTAGCTGTAGCAGGGTCCGGGGACAGGGGGGCGGCAGCCTTGAAGACTCCGGACACCAAGGCAAGGTTCTGACCCCCCAGCATGTAAATTCTCCCCCTGAAGGTGATGGCGGGAGATGCTCGGTGCTTCTCAACCTCGGCTGCACTGTGCAGTCAAGTCATGTTGGCAATGGGGGGCCGGGGTTGGGAAGGGGGGACGGATTCACAGAATGCTAGTGCCCGGGTTCCCAAGATTCATTGTTGGTCACGGTGGGGCCTGGGCATCAGGCTCAGGGGAGGCCCCACTTGATTCTGATATGGAGAACCCTGAGATGGGTAGAGAGGGAGACTTAGTCTGCCATGGTCCTTGAAGATAGCATGTTGGAGGTTGGCAGGCAGAGGCGGTGCGACAGTGACAGCACAGTGTAGGAAAGAGAAGGGTAAATAGTCATGACACAGTGGCCCGATGCGGCTGTTCGGACTGAGGAGAACTTTGACCCTCCCCACCTCTGAATTGGGCGTGGGGAAGCAAAGCCCCTTCTGTTGAAGGGGACAGCCGAGGGGCTGGCTCTGTTTGGGCCAAAGCAAAGTTCAGTCGTACGAGAGAAGCAGTCTCAGGGCTGCACAGGAGACCCTGGGAGTGTGGCTCAAGGGTCCCCGAGCCCCTGCTCGGGTTCGGTAACTTGCTAAGACCCAGAACTCGGCAACGCCGTTACATTCGTGACTGCGGTTTATTACAGTGGAAGGATGGGGACCAAGGTCAGCGGAGGCGTGGAGGGCAGCGTTCAGGCGAGGCCTGGTGCGAGCTCCCAGTTCTCTTCCCGTGCAGCTGCGTGCATGGCTCTTGTCCCCCATCGCTGCTGGGAGAGGTCACACGCACGGAGTATTGCCATCCAGGGGTTTGTGGGGGGCTGGTCGCGTAGGCATAGCTGATTGCCTGCTTGGCCGACCACAGTCTCCAGCCCCTCCAGAGGTCAAGCTGATGGCCCGAGGCCCCCACTAGAAGTCACATCGTTAGCAGAGCCTGTATGGTTTGGCCCGACGTCCCCAGGTAAACAGGGACGCTCAGGCAGGACATTCCAGGGCTTTGCAGGTGACTTTCGGGGAGCTAGGCAAGGACCAAATCTTTTCTGGGGCAGAGTTAATCCTTTGTCCCGTGGGGAGGGGTGGCGAACAGCAGGGGCTTGGGGCCACGTGCCATTTGCCAGACCTGCTGTGTGTCTCCCTCCCCACAGAAGCAAGGTGTCGATCGCGGCTGCCCTGGGCCGCGCAGGGTCAGGCCTGGGCACTCGCGCCCCATCAGGCTGCAGCTCCGCAGGGGGCTGACGCCTAACCAGACACCTGGAGGTGCTAAATAGAGGCTACCCTCACGTCGTTTCCTTGCCTCAGGCTGCTCCCGAACCACCGGGAGTGGGCTCAGGTCTACACAGCGACCAGGGCGGGTGGCAAAGGAGGCAGTCCTTTACTTCCCCAGAGAAAGCTTTGCAACTCCGGTGCCGAGTTCTGGGCCCTGCATAGAGGCGTGCATCTACGGCGGATGCTTCTGGACGGCTCGTGGCTTTTATGTGTTTGTCATGCTGGGGAGGGGTGCCACAGCATTTGCCGAGGATTCTGGGTGAGTTCGCATGGCAGATATGGCCGCGAAGGCAAGGCCTCCAGCTTTCGCACAGATACACGGTGATCCCGAAGCAAGAACCTGCCGCCAGGTGCCTCGGCTCCCGATAAAGAAGGCAGCATTTCCTTCTCGTCTCGAAAGCAGGCCTTTTCCCTGGCAGAGCCGGTGAAAGGCGCCGAAGTCCGTGCTTGCTTCCTGAGTGTCGCACGTGACATCACGTCCCGGTTGGTAGCGATCGGACAGAATTCCTGTGGACTCTGCAACCCTGGAGACTTCGCGAGACATTGATATGTCACATGAAAGAGGATGAGGCGTTGCTTTGCTTATTCAGTTTGTTTTCGTTTGCCTTTAGTTTTACTTGAAGCTCCCTGTGCAGTTTTGTCGTCACAGAGACCGCAGGTCTGGGTAAAAGCACCAGCAGCCGTCCGTGCGTTTGGGCACCTGTGAGAAGTGAAGTCCCGCAGTTCAGAGCATACCGAGAGAATGAATGCTGAATTTCTGAGAAAGTGTTTCTGACCATCATTCTCTTTGGCACAGCTTTATCGTAGTGACAGCGACAGTTCAACCCTGCCCCGGAAGTCCTCCTTTGTCCGAAACACCTTGGAAAGACGGACCCTTCGCTATAAGCAGGTACGTGCCACGTAAACCAATATGGAGTCAAGACTCCCCCTGGGAGTTATTTTTACAAAACTTAAAAGGTGGGGACACGTGGGGGGGCTCAGTCAGTTGAGCGTCCAACTTGGACTCAGGTCATGATCTCATGGCTCGTGAGTTCAAGTCCCGCATCAGGCTCTGTGCTGACGGCTTGGAGCCTGGAGCTGCTTCGGATTCCGTGTCCCTCTCTTTCTCCCTGCCCTCCCCCACTTGCGCATGCTGCGCGCGCCCTCTCTCTCTCTCTCTCAAAAATAAACAATAAAAAATCTGAAAGGTACTATTTTAGGTAACATTAATTAAAAGGTAATAATATCTGTTTCCTCGTTTCCTTAGGTATAATTTTTAGAAGCCTATATGATGTCAAAATATTACCAATATTTCTTAATGTCCTAAGGTAACATCGTGATCTAAGATAATTCACAATCTTTACCTTTTTAAACATGATAAATTATAAACAACCATGCTGTACAAGAGACTCTTTTTTTCTTCTTTGAAAGGGACCACGTATAGTTGAGAAAATGGGGGCTTTTTGGCACAGAGCCTTCCACATCGGCCTGTTCTACCGCCTTCGTTTCCTTTACCCCGAGTTCTTTCTCCACATCACGCCGGTTGGCAGCGTTTTGTCGCTTTTAGTTTGTAAGCGAGTAGTCCCTTATCTTTTTGAGGCTAAGATTTTTTGTAAGAAATAATAAATCCCACGTTTCCGGGTTGCTCTACTCAGAACAACGGCTCTGGCGGCTGTTGCGCTGTATCCCTGGCGGGGCCATTAGCACATCCCCCGCCCCCCCAAGTTGTGATAACCCAGAATGTCTCCAGCCGCTGCCCAGCACCACGTCCTCCCTCGCAAAGAGCTAGTGAGCTCTAGTGTGAATCCAGCAGTGCTTTTAAATGAACCTGTATATAATGTATGCATGTCTGCACACTGTACATGTGCAAAACAGTGGTATGTGGGTACAGAAAGCATACAGTTACTCAGTCCCCTCAACGTTGCAGACTGATATTCCCACCCAGTGCAAAGTACTGTTCTCTACCCCGCACACACAATTCGCTTCTCATCCTAAGACTTTTCTCAAACGTGGCAGGTTTGCTTGCTTGAGGCTTATACAGGGAGGAAAGGTTTGGACAGCTTGTGTGCATGTCTGTATAATCTTTTACTGTGGATCATTTAAGATTTTCCAGTATATTCTTTCAACCTTTTTTTTAAGGCTTTTGTTTTTATTTATTTATTTTTTAAATGTTTTATTTATTTCTAGGAGACAGAGAGAGAGACAGTGTGAGCAGGGGAGGGTCAGAGAGAGAGGGAGTCACAGACTGAAACAGACGCTGGCTCTGAGCTGGCAGTCAGCACAGAGCCCGACATGGGGCTCGAACCCACGAACCGCGAGATCATGACCTAAGTGAAAGTCGGAAGCTTAACCGACTAAGCCACCCAGGCGCCCCTCTTTCAGCTTTTTACAGTGGCTGTATTTTATGCCAGCCTTCGTCCATTTTCTCTTGTATTTAGGTTTGGTCGGTCATAAACCTTGTTTATTTATTTTTTAATGTTTATTTGAGAGAGAGAGAGTGTGTGTGTGAGCAGAGGCGGGAGTGGCAGAGAGAGAAGGAGAGGGTAAGAATCTTAAGCAGGCTCTGCACTGGGGCCTGAACTCACGAACTGTGAGATCATGACCTGAGCCGAAAGTAAGCGTCTGACTTCGGCTCAGGTCATGATCTTGCAGTTTGTGGGTTCAAGCCCCATGTTAGGCTCTGTGCTGAGTGCTCTGAGCCTGGAGCCTGCCTTGGATTCTGTGTCTCCCTCTCTCCCTGCCCCTCCCGTGCTTGTGCTCTTGCTCTCTCTCTCTCTCTCTGAAAAATAAACATTAAAAATTTTAATGCAAGTCCAAATGAAATTTCATAACCAAAGAAAATACACGTTTCGTGGCCTGATGTATGTTGTCAGGCAGAACCTCAGAAAGATTGTACACGAATTCATTAAGGTTGTACCCATCTCTGAGCCACCAGCTCCATCTGAGAGGGTCTGTTTCTCCACACTTTTGCAACTGCATAGGTCGTCAGTAAAGCAGGCCGTTTGCGTCCCTCACTTGATACTAACCTGGAGCCTTAAGTGAGCCCCGCCCACATCTGTGGTTTATTTCACTTCCACGCATGGAGAAGCACCTCCCACCTGTGCGGCCGCCGGGCCTCACCTTTCCCAGGTCCACATGGGAGAACCCGCGGGGGCCCAAGCTCCCCACCCCCACCCCCGCCCCTGCCCAGGCAGTGCGTGTGCTCACAGCCGACGCCCCCCGCCCCCGCCCCCGCAGCCCTGCAGGCCCTCCCTGGCCGAGCTTATGGCCCGCACGTCCCTGGACCTGGAGCTGGATCTCCAGGCCTCGAGAACGCGGCAGCGGCAGCTGAACGAGGAGATCTGCGCCCTCCGCGAGCTGAGGCAGCGGCTGGAGGACGCGCAGCTCCGAGGCCAGACCGACCTCCCGCACTGGGTGCTGCGTGACGAGCGGTTCCGCAGCCTGCTGAAGGAGGCCGAGAGGCAGGTGAGAAGCGGGGCGCCGGCCTCGCCGGCCCTCGGCGTCCGGGCCTGCCCGGTCATGCTGAGGACACGGCTCTTGAAACGATCCGGGTGCTCGAGTGACGGAGCTGGGTTCCTCCCTCCATGGGCCGACACACGACTTTTGCAGCCTCCTCGGGTTGCGGGGGAGGCACTGGACGGAGGGACCCACGGACCCTCCTGCCGGCATCGCCATTCCCCGCTTTGTGGCGGAACATTCCGGGCCGGGTATCTGCAAGGCATGAACCCCACCCCGGGACCCCAGGAGCCTCTGTGAAGATTCCCTGTTGTGGGGGCGGAGGGGGGCTGTTGTGTGTGTGGACGGGGCAGGCCTTTCTCCCCTCTGCAACCCCACGGCTCGGAGCCGCTTAGTAACAGCACCCTGTTCATCCGCTACTGCTCTTCCAGACAAGACAGACCAAACTTGACTTCCATCAGGAACAGGCAGCTGAGAAGATGCTGAGGAAGGCCTCCAAAGGGGTCTGGCAGCTGCGAGGGCAGAACCACAAGGAGCCCGTCCAGGTGCAGACCTTCAGGTAGAGACCGTCGCGACCCCTTCTGTGCCTTCTCCGTACTGTCCCGCCTCGTCGTCATAACGTGAAAAGTAGACGCATTCACCCCACGGACAGCCCGGGATCAACCCGGAATCCCCACTGCCGTCAGCATCTTGAGGTTTTCTCCCGCTGCTCCTCTGGGCCTAAAACTGGGTGTTTTTCATGCTGCTTGCAATCATAACGTGGGTTCAGGTTTGCATTCGGTGTTCTGTTTTTTAATGAAAATATCCTGGGTTGCCACATAATCTGTTCTCTTTTCTGGCTGTTGTGTTTCATGTAAGATAGAATTTGCCTGTTTTATACCCTTTCCAAATATCTGCCATTGTGACCAGCACAGGGGCTTACACACATATACACACATGTCACCTTTGCCTTTTCACTTCACTTTTTTTTTTTTTAATATTTTTATTTATTTCTAGGAGAGAGAGACAGCGTGAGCAGGGGAGGGTCAGAGAGAGAGGGAGTCACAGACTGAAACAGGCTCCAGGCTCTGAGCTGGCCGTCAGCACAGAGCCCGACGCGCTCGAACCCACGAACCGCGAGATCATGACCTAAGCGAAAGTCGGACGCTTAACCGACTAAGCCACCCAGGCTCCCCTTCACTTCACTTTTTATTGAAACCACAGGGCAAGAATGAAACATGAGCACCCCCCGATTTGAATAGCATACGTTAGTTTTCTGTCTTTGCTTTTCATATGAGGAGAATTACAGTTAGGTCTACATTCTTCTGTGTCTGACTTTTTAAAAGATTGAGATGAAATTCACAAAGCATGAAAGTCACCATTTTCAAGCGAGCACCTCTGCGGCGTTCAGTACAGTCGCCGTGTTGTGTGGCCGCCCCCGCTGTCCAGTTCCCAAACCTTCGCTTCACCCCAGAAGGAAACCCCGTCCCCACGAAGCAGCCGCTGCCCGTGCCTCTCCCCCGCGGCCCCCCGTGGCCCCTGGCACCCCCAGGCTCCTTTCGGTCCCTCTGGCTTTGCCAGTTCTGGACATTGCACGTAAAGTGGGGCCACACAGGATGTGACCTTTGTGCGTGGCTGCTTTTACTTAGGATAATGTGTTTGAAGTTCACGTATGTTGTATTGTGACTCATGTCCATACTTCACTCCTTTCTATGGCTGAGTAATCTGTGCCTTTTAGCCTTAATTTTTTTATACACTGAATTCTCATGTGGCCGTCGTAAAAGACCATAAAACACTATAACCGCCTTCCCTCAATCATGGTTTAGAACTCCTTCATTTGTCGAGCTTTTCATTTGTTAATCAAGCAGACATTTACAGAGCACCTGCTGTATGCCAGGCACCGTCCTAGTTTGTCCTCACGGCCCTCATAATCCCTGTCAGCATTTAGAGCATCTGTATACAAACAGATGCGTCGTTAGGAATTTAAACTCATTTTTTCTTATATGAGTAAGAAAGGCCGTCGTGGATATGAGAGCCTCCCACTGGCTTTCATTGCATTTAGATCAGCTTCTAACCTGTCACTCTTTCCAACCCCAGGGAGAAGATAGCATTTTTCACAAGACCAAGGATTAACGTACCTCCTCTGCCTGCCGACGATGTTTGATACAGTGCTTTGTACACATGAAGTATTTATCTGCCTGTTTTATTTTCATGAAGTTCTTAGACTAGCTACATTTGTCTTTAAAATATTTGTGCAAAGCTATTAATATACACATTTTGTAAAAAAAAAAAAACCACACCTTTATCTATACGTATATATTTTATAATAGTGACGGCAACAGGGGTCCCTCGTTGTGAAATTGACATCTCTGAAGACAGGTTATTTTATAAAAGATCAGCTATCGTGTTAAGAGTGTACAGTTTTTACGCTGTTTTATTTGACTTAAAGGCTGGAAGACAGAAACAAAGTGAGTTCAGGCAAATTCACTGTATTGTAATTTATTTATAGTACTTTTTTTTCCTTGAAGGAAAATACTGACGTTGAGATGTATTTTAAGACTAAAATTGTGTGCTTCAGTATTTGTCATGCAGCAGAACGGAACTTTGGGGCCGGTTTTGTGTCTGACACCCAAACGCAAACGCTCTGTGCTCAGTCCATCGCTTGTAGCCGTCTCTCGTGTGTGTTCACCGTGTACCGCGTGCACGCTGCGGTGGCTCGGGGCCTGGTCGTACGCAGAGCTGTGTCCCGTGCGCACCGCGTGCCACGCGCCTCGCATCCAGCCGTCTCTCCGCGTGTCCTTGTGCGCCCCTCCCCCGCCAGTCTGACGCGGCCCCCGAGCCCCCACATCCTGGCCTTAAGCCTGCCTGTCCGTGCTGGCTATCCGCCCTGCTCGCCTCCGCCATGCCTTCCGAGGCTGCTCCCTGCCCCCCCCACCTGACCTTGACCAACGAGGCAGTTGTGAAGGTCCTGTGCCACCACCGTGCCCTGAAGGGGAGTGACGGGAACCAGGAGCAGGCATGTTCCGAGACTCTGTGAATCCACGGATGGACATAGCGGTTATGACCTAGAAGTGATGGCCTCGGAAGGCACTTTTATTGTGGAAGTATCCGTGGGTAACGACAATTACCCAGCTAGTCTCTTATAGGAGAGTATTTGATTTAAACCAAACCCGCCCCTCCCAATACTGGACTCTACCCAATATTTCTTAAGAAATCTTAGAAGTAGTTCAGGAGGCAAAAAAAAAAAAAAAAATTATGTAATAAAATATACCAATATTCTTTTAAAATGCCAAATGATATAAATATTTTGCCTAATACGTATTTATTATATATGAAATGCACTCTCCTTTACGAGGCCTCAGAAGTAAGCGAGGTGGGTCACCTGGAACGTAAAAAGGAAACAGAACTCTGCCTGTATCTTTCTGCCTCTCCCTGGGAAATGCCCCCCCCTCCGCCCCTTAATCAGCGTCTCGCTCTTCTCATTAGGCTGTAACCGCCCCTTCATATAACCTGCCTGCCTTCTTACATTTGTTAACCATGAATTTTGTAAAAGCATTTCGTTGACGCAGACCTGTCACAGGCAGTGGCGTTTGTCAGCGGTGCTGGGACTGGAGACGGTGCGTTCGCAGTGCCCAGCTCTTGCCCTGCATTTGTGCCTCTAGCCTCGCTTGCTTTCTTGCTTGCTTTTTTTTTTTTTTTCTGATTTCTTTGCGTACATAACCCACAACAGAGATCAGTCCTCGCCCCGTAGCGGACAGCCCAGCCGAGCAGGTGACGACGGGGACCGGCCGTTCTGTGCCCCCAGCTGACGAAACTTCCAGCTCCAACGGAGACTCGCCTGCCGCCGGACCTGGGTGTGTGGAGGGCACAGGACACCCGTGTCGGGCACACCGCTGCCTGCATGTGCGGATGCTTTTCTGGCAACCTCCGTTCGGCAGCAGCGTGGGGAAGGGCCACCGTGCCGATACGGAAGGCCTGCACACCAGGCCTTTCACAGAAACGTCACTGCCCGGCGTACGCAGCGTTCTGTCGGCAGTGCGCCCGTGCCCCCGGGTTGGTGATTCTGTTGGTTTTAAATCCAGTCCCTCTTCCGGTGCCGGTCCGAGGGGTACTTGCATTTGTCACCTCTCCCGTGACTTCTCCCGCATCCCTGCGAGGGCCCGTCTTTGCACCTGAACGGGACCAGAGTGCACCCGGAAGGAGAAGCCAGCCAGATGGAGGAGGTGGAGGGTGATGGGCCGGAAAGGGCACAGGGACAGCGACAGAGACCAGCCGAGCTGGCCGGAGGACAGGAAGCACCAACACTGGCTTGTCTCTCGTGACCTGTGTTTCCAGCTTCTGTCTAGTTAAGACTGCCACCCCGCGGAAAATCTCCCACGTGCCAGAAAAGTGAAGGCCTGTCGGCTTAAGAGGTGTTTTCATCTTCTGTTTGAACTTGTCCGTGACCGTCACCGTGCCGTGGGAGGAGAAAGCCGCTGTGTTTTACCGGCGGGTCTGGTCCAGTGCGACGAGTAAAAGGGAATTTGGCCTTCGCATCACCTGATCGTTGAATTGTCACTGCTGAAATAACTTTCTGTCGTGGGGATAAGTTATAATCAGTATTCATCTCTGTTTTTGTCACTGTTCCCTACTTGTGTCATTTGTATTGTTGGAAAGTATTCCTTCTATAAAATTAAACTAACCTGCCTTAAGAACAGAATGGAAAGGTGTGATTTATTTTTAAAGAAAAATGTAATTATGTGCACGTCAGTATATAGATAACAGTTTTCTAGAGATAGAATTCACATACCGTATAGTTCACTGTTTAAAGCATGCAACTCGTCGGTTTTGGGGATATTCACAATTGTGCAGGTTATCACTACAATCAATAGTAGAACTTTTTCATCACCCCAACAGGAAACCTGGTACCCGTTAACAGTCACCCCCGAATTCTGTCACCTATTTTCTGGCTTTCTGGCTTTGTCTATTCTGGACATTTCCTATAAATGGAATCATGCAGTGCATGGCCTTCGTGTCTGGCTTCCTTCACTCAGCATTGGGTTTCCCAAGTTCATCCACATTGTAGAAGGCATCAGGACTTCATTCCTCTTTATTGTTGAAGAATATTCCACTGTGTGGATAGACCGCACTTTGTTGATGCGCTCACCAGCCGATGGACATTTGGGTTGCTTCCGCTCTTCAGCCAGTATGAACAATGCTGCTTCCATCATTCGCGTTTAAGTCTTTGTGCGGACGGACGTATGTTTTCCTTTCTCTTCGGCCTGCACCTAAAAGCGAAATTGTCGGGTCAGACGGTAACCCCGTAGTTAACTTTTTGGAGAGCTGCCGGACTGTTTTCCAAGCAGCCGCACCATTTTACATTCCCACCAGCGAGGTGCACGGCTTCTGATTTCTCCACTTCCTGGCCAGCGCTTGTTACATCATTTTGACCATGGCCATCCTAGTAGGCGTGAAGTCGTATCTCCTTGTGGTTGTCTGTCTTTACAGGATCTGTTCCTCTACCCCAGCCCCCCATACACACCCTGGTAATTTGTTGAAGAAATAAGATTGCGTGTTCTCTGGGCCTCCCACGTCCTGGCATTTGCAGTGTCCCTCCGGAGGTGCCTGGGTGGCTCGGTCAGTTGAGCGTCCCAACTCTTGATTTTGGCTCAGGTCATGATCTCACGGATCAGGAGTTAGGGCCCCACGTCGGGCTCTGCGCCGACAGCATGGAGCCTGCTTGGATTCCGCCTTCCTCTCTCTCTGCCCCTCCCCTGCTCACACTGGCTATCTCAAAAAAATTTTTTTGTAAGTGTTCCTCTGAACTTGGGGAAAAAAGCTGTTGTTGAATCTACACGTTCAGTCAGGTGCCAGGTCAGTTCTTTCCCTTTTCTGGGGGATTGGGCAGGGGAGGGGAACGAGTGGCAGGAATTCCTGGTGCTCCAGTGTCTTTTTTGTAATGTTGGAAACTTGGTAATCGATACCTAAATCCATCAACTCACTAAGGTTGCAAAATGATGATACTCTAATGCTATCAATTTTTTAAAACTTTCTTTGAAACACCTTTATAAAGAGAAGCCCATCTATTTGGTAACCTAGTGGTACAGTTTGTATGGGTAAAGCAAGATAGTCGCTTAATTTTTTTTTCTCGACCAGTTTTGAAAATAATGAATCATTTTCCTAGCGTTGTACACTGGTCGCCGATTTCTTCTTGGCTTTTGAAAACAAAAAGACATAATTTTCTTCGTATCATTATTATCAACACAGAATTTAAGTATGTTTGGTGTGCTTTAAATCCATTCGACTTGTTATCCTTATTGATGCTTAAATCCTCCCGTCTTCGGCGGGGGGACCTTTCCTGGTTGGCTCCTGGGTTGTTTTTGGCTTTGTCCCTGGAAGTTTCAGCCGGTCCCCTCGCTGTTCCGCACGACCCGGAAATGGGCTGGTCGTTGTTTTTAAGCCTTTTAAGTAGGCAGTGTTTTCTTTTTTTTTTTTTCCAGGATAAAGGGATGACAAAACATCACATAGTTACTCCTCTGCATTATCCTATATCGTACACACACCACAGTTTCAGAATAACGGAATGAACATGACCACCAATAATATAATTACTAGAAACGGGGAATCCCCTCCCCCCCAGTTAATTTTGTTTTTAAGGTGTATCTCACAAGGAATATGTATTCAAATTTACTGCCTTTTAAAGTAACTTGGAATCTAATGCCTTCTGGGTATTAGAATGTTGTTGTCCACTTTCGCTTTTCAGGCTATGATCTCATGAGCCATGAAAGCCTTGAGTCTCATGTTGGTTTGTGTTGACCAGCTGTTTGAGCGCCTGAGCCTGAGCCTCAGTCTCCGCACTCTGACCTTCCCCTGCTCACGCTGTCTCTCTCTCTCTCTCCTATAAATAAATAAAAACATAAAAAAAAATTGTTGATTACAACATTTAAAAAAAAAAAAAGTAACTTGGAATCTTTCCATCCTATGGGACTATCAGCTGGGTACACGTGTTTCCCTTTATTTTGGACTTTACGTTTTTATTTTAGCTTACTATTTTATTATTTTGTTGTTTTTTTTAGTTCGAGTTCTAGCTCTATTTCTTTTTTTAAGTAGGTTTCACGCCCAGCACAGAGCCCAAGGCAGGGCTTGAACTCACGACCCTGAGGACAAGACCTAACCTGAGATCAAGAGTCGGACCCTTGGCCAGCCGAACCACCCAGGCGCTCCTAAAACTTATTTTCTAATTACGTAAAATATTGACATGGTTCCAAAGACAAACAAGATACATTCAGAGGCGTTGTGTTTACTCTTTCCCTTCTCCCCAGTATTTTCCACTCTCCTTACAGGTCACCATTTAGGAAATACTGCTTTTCCTTGCATTGGTCATCGTGTACCATAAGCAGATACGTAAGCTTATGTAAGTGCGTACACAGGCATATATGCAGGCTGTACACATACGTACATGTGACTATATATATACCCACAAAGGTGTCCAAGTCTGTGTTTTTGCTCACTCCCCTTCCCGATAAACGGTAGCACACCAGACACACTTTTCTCCGCCTGGCATCTTACACTTAAAAATATCTCAGCGTCTGGGGGCGCCTGGGTGGCTTAGTCGGTTAAGCGTCCGACTTTCGCTTAGGTCATGATCTCGCGGTTCGTGGGTTCGAGCCCCGCGTCGGGCTCTGTGCTGACTGCCAGCTCAGAGCCTGGAGCCTGTTTCAGTCTGTGACTCCCTCTCTCTCTGACCCTCCCCTGCTCACGCTGTCTCTCTCTCTCTCTCTCCCCTAGGAAAAAAAAAAAAATCTCAGCGTCTGTATTGGCGCTGTAACAATTTACAACAAACTTGGTGGCTTAAAGCAACAGAAATTTCTTCTCTCCTAGTTCTAGAGTCCAGAAGTCTGCGACCAAGGAGTCGGCAGCGCAGGGCTCCGTCTGAAGGCTCTGGGGGGAGGAGGTCTAGGGGTGTCTGGGGGTTCCCCCGAACCCCGGAGTTCCTGGCGGTAGAGCCACGCCCCCAACCAGCCCCGGTCTCCATCACCCTCTCTGCGCCCCTCTGTCTTCTCTTCTGTCTTTTCTCACAACACGCGTCCTTGCATTCAGGGCTAAGCCTAGAGGATCTCAACTCCATCTTTACCTTTGCAAAGACTCCTTTTTCCACATAGGGTCACGTTCACAGGTCAAAGAGGGCCACCATTCAACCCACTACCATCTGTCCCCTGGCTCCCCCAAATTCGCGCCCATCCCGCACGCGAGATATGCCCACCAGATGCGTAGCCCCCCCAGAGCGCTACGTAGAGGCTCCCCCGTTCCCATGTACCCCTGCACACTGCACTGGTGCATGTGCCCTAGTTTATGCGACGGTCTCCTGGGGTTTCTAGTCTTCTAGAACTCAGCAATGAAAAGCCTTCTGCAGACATCTTTTTCAGGGGTCAGTCCCTAGCAGTGGGGGCTCCGGCTCCCGGGTAACTGCATATGGGGCTTTGAGGGGTATCACCACGTTTCTCTGCTGGGGGCTGTGCCATTTCGTGTTCTTACCGGCACTGTAGGCCACAGTTCCCCACAGTGTCACCCATAGCATGTTGTCACCTGGCGAGTGGTTGCCACTTTCAGAGAGGAGAAAGAACATCTCAGCAGAGTCTAAATGTGTTGGACACTGCTTTCAGTATAGAAGCTTTTTGATCTGTTTTATTATGTTAGGGCTGACTCTCTTTCCTTCCTTCCTTCCTCCCTCCCTTCCTCCCTTCCTTCTTCCTTCCTTTTTCCTCCCTCTCTCCCTCTCTCTCCCTTTCTTTCTTTCTCAGCATTTTCTCAGCTATTCTTGCTTAGTTCTTCCAAAAGGATTTTCTAATCAATTTGTCTAGCCCCAGGAGTGGAGGGAAGTGATGGAATCATTATCCAGGATTGCATGAAATGTACAGATTAGGGAGAGCTGACATCTTTATGATGTTGGATCCTCTTCGCCAGGACAGTCTATTATATAATTCCATTTGGTCAAGACTAATTTTCTATCTTTCGGGAATGCTTTACAGTTTTACTCACTTATATTTTAGATGTTTCTCTTTTTTTCTTTTTCCTTTTTTTAGGTTTATTGAGGTATGATTGATATTTTAAAATTGCATATATTTATTATGTGCATCTAGAAGAGTTTGTACATAACACATGCATGATACCATCACCATGGCCAAGGCAGTAAACATATCAATCACCTAAAAGAATCTCCTTATGTTCTTTTGTTTTTGTTTGTATTTTCTTTGTAAGAACATTGAACATGATATCTAGACTCTGACACATTTTTAAGTCCACAACATCACGTTTTTAACTAAAGGTCCTTTGTTGTATAATAAGATCTCTAGATATTATTCATCTTGCATAACAGAAATTTTATGCCAATTGGAAAACAGTTCTCCATTTCCCCCTTCCTTAGCCTTTGGTAACCACAATTCTATTCTCCACCTCTATGATTTTGATTATTTTCAGTAGCTCATATAAGTGGAATCTTACATGATTTATCGTTCTGTGATTGGTATATTTCACTTAGCATTATTGTTTCCAGGTTTGTTCATGTTGTCGCCAGTGGCAGGATTTCCTCTTATTTTGATGCGGAATAATATTCCATTGTATGTATATACCACATTTTCTTTATCTGTTGATACACATTTAGGTTATATCTGTATCTTGGCTATTGTGAATGATGCTGCAATGAACATGGGGTTTCTGGTTTACCTTTGGGATTTTGATTTCAGTTGTCTTGAAAATACGCCAAAAGTGGGATTGATATATTAGTTCTGTATTTAATTTTTGTGAGAACTCCACACTATTTTCCATAGTGGTCACAGCATTCTATATTCCGACCAAAAGTGTATATACACTCCAATTTCCCCATATCCTCGCTTGTTAACCACTTCCTATTTCTAGAAAAAGATATCCAAACAGGTGTGAGCTGACATCTCATCGTGGTTTCGATCTGCAGGTTTCTGAGTGTTAGTGGTGTTGAACTTTTTTTTCTTTTTTTTTCTTTCATAGTTTATTGTCAAGTTGGTTTCCATATAACACCCAGTTATTTTAGGTGTTTCTCGATAGGTTTTGGCCTATTTTCATTTTCTGTCTTTACGTGGATAAAGACAGAAAATAAAGATAAGATAAATGCTATATACAAGGCTACCTGCCTTTTTTTCAGACCTCACTGAAAAAGCTACCGTTTCCCCATTAAATAAATGGCTTCAGGAGGTGAATTTCACACGCACATTTTGATGTTAATGATGAGCCCATCGATTTCTAATTTCTTGAGTGTTTTCAACACGAACGGGTATTGGGGTTTTCAAATTCCTTTTCTCCATCTATTGAAATGATCATATGATTCTCCTAAGCTCTAAAAATATGATTGATTATATTCCCGGGTTTCCTTTCAGAGACTTTTTGTAAAATAAATTCCATTTGGCCGTGATAGATAGACATTAATGTGCTTTGGATTTGGTTTGCTAGAATTATATTTCTGAGTTTTACATTGCTATGCTGATTTTTTTTTAGCGCAGTCTTTGCCGAGTTGATGGTCAATGCTATACTTTCTAAAGAAAATGTGGAAGTTTTTCTTCTTTGTCTTGGCTCCGAAAGGGTAAGTTTGAAAGAGTTCTGCTGGGAAACCATTTGGGTGCACTCTGTGTTTTGGGGTTTTATTGGTTGTTTTTTTGTTGTTGTTTTTTAATCACAGAGGAGCTCTATAACTCACTTTCTCTATTTCCTCAATGGAAATTGAGCTCTTTAGACCTGCCTCTTGAGGTCAATTTTGGTTTTTTTTTTTGGGGTTTTTTTTTTTTTTTAATTTTTTTTTTTTTTTTTTATTTCTAGAGAGAGAGAGAGCGTGAGCAGGGGAGAGTCAGAGAGAGAGGGAGTCAGACTGAAACAGGCTCCAGGCTCTGAGCTGGCAGTCAGCACAGACCCCATGCGGGGCTCGAACCCACGAACCACGAGATCATGACCAGCGAAAGTCGGACTCAACCGACTAAGCCACCCAGGCGCCCCTTGGGGTTTTTTTTTTTAATAGTTTATTTTTGAGACAGAGAGAGACAGAGCATGAATAGGGGAGGGGCAGAGAGAGCGGGAGACACAGAATCTGAAACAGGCTCCAGGCTCTGAGCTGCCAGCACAGAGCCCGACGCGGGGCTCTAACCCACGAACCGCGAGATCATAACCTGAGCCAAAGTTGGACGCTTAACCGACTGAGCCACCCAGGGGCCCCGAGGTCAATTTTGGTTAAGTTGCATTTTTCTTAAAAATGATGCATTTCATCTGTTTTCCTCTTTGTTTGTCAAGAGCACACAGAAGAATGTTTGGTGGTTCCTTTTGACAGTTCTTTCCCCCTGGCACTTCCGACTCTCTCTGTGTGTGTTTTTTCCCTTGATTATGTCAGTTATTGAATTATTTTGCGACTCTTTTTTTTGGTTTTTAAAGAGAACCAGCTTGGGGCGCCTGGCTGGCTCAGTTGGCAGAGCTTGTGACTTGATCTCAGGGTCGTGAGTTTGTCTTAAAGAAAAAGATAAAATAGGTTCAAATAAATAGAACCAACTTTTGATTTTACTAGAATTAGTAAAATTGTTACAAATTGTAACAAAAACTTTTTCTGTCTTATGACTCATGAAATACTGCTTTCATTTTTACAAATCCTTTGTTTTCTTGTGTCTTCTTTAGTTGCTTCATTTGGGTAGTTGTTTGAGTTGGATGTGTTTATTTGAAGTCGTATAATGCTAAACCAATGTAGTGCTATACGTTTTCTCTTGTCAAATCATTTGTTGAGTTTTCATTATTATTTCTAAGAAATTCTATAGTTTAACTTTGTATGTCCGCTTTGACCCCAAAGCATTATGAACATGTCTTTAAAACATCTTCCCAGAGGGCTGCCTGGGTGGCTCAGTCGGTTAAGTGTCTGACTCTTGATTTCAGCTCAGGTCATGGTCTCATGGTTCTTGAGTTTGAGCCCCGCATCGGGCTCTGTGCTGACAGTGTGGAGCCTGCTTGGGATTCTCTTTCACCCTCTCTCTGCCCCTCTCTCACTTGCTCTCTTGCTCTCTCTCAAAATAAATAAGTAAAACTTAAAAACAATAAAAAAAAAAAAAAAAAAAAGACCACCTCTGGCCTGTTCTGTTAAAAAAAAAAATCCAGATACGAGAGTCTTAACTGATTTTTATTCATTTTTAGTTTTGTGGCAAAATAGAAAAATCCTGTTTGTATTATGTTTATTCTTTGGAATGTATTGAGGTTTTCTTTGTGGTCCATGGTAGTCAGCATATTCTGTATGATTAGGGTTTAGAAATTGGTTGATTGACTTACATGCATATGACACTAATTTCCATGCATATGACACTAATTTCCCAGGGCTGCCGTAATACGTCACCACATTCCAGGTGGCTTCAAACAACAGACATCTTGTTATCTCACACATTTAGAGACCAGGGAAGGAGCCTTCCTGCCTCTTTCAGCTTTTGGTAGCTCCAGGTGGCCCTGGGCTTATGGCCGTATCCCTCCACGCTCTGCGTCATCTTCCTGTGTCTCGCAGTCAACAAATTTCCTCTCCTTTCTCTTAAAGAACACCAGTCGTTGGATTTATGGCCCCTTGTAGATTTTGTCCTGAAGATCCTTAAATAATATATCTGCAAAGGCGCTATTTCCAAATAAGGTCAGATTCTGAAGTTCTGGTGGACCTGAATTTGCGGGGACACAACTCAACCCACTGCACATAATACATAGCTAAGCTCTGTATCATTCATCTTGTCTGATTTTCTGGGTCTTTACTCATGCCTTGTCTACTTGAGCCGTCCTGGACCCATCGAGGATGGCTGGCAGGGTTTCCATTTTTCCTTCCACCACCAATCGTGTCTACTGAAAGCAGTTGCCATGTTATTAGGCACACAAACGTTAGTGACTCTCAAAATCTCCATTGTGCGTCGTAACCTTGCACACTGTGAAATGGCCTTCGTCTCTCCAAATGCTTTCTGCTGGGAACTCCTCCTTCCCCGATATGCGATCCTTTCACTGTATTTGTGCTTTCCTTGTGCATCTTTGTACATCATTTATTTCAGTCTTTCTCTTTCAGCTGCATCTGTTTCTACACAGATCATTATATTCTGCTTTGTTAGATGTTCTAAAAATGTTTTAATCTTTTTACATGGGTTAGGAGGGGCTATTTACATTTATTAATATTATTGATCTCATTTCTGTCATTTAAAAAAATCTTCTAGCTTGAGAGGTTTTTATTTTTTTACAAATAAAATTTATTTGTTTTTGAGAGAGAGAGAGAGAGAGACAGAGTATGAGCAGGGGAGGGTCAGAGAGAGAGGGAGACACAGAATCCGAAGCAGGCTCCAGGCGCTGAGCTGTCCGCACAGAGCCCGACGCGGGGCTCGAACCCACGAACCATGAAATCATGACCTGAGCCGAAGTCAGATGCTTAACCAGCTGGGCCACCCGGGCGCCCCTGTGTCTCCTGCTTTCTTTTCGCTTCCTTGGGTTCTCCTGCTGGCTCTTCTTTGCCTGTTTTTTATTTTTGTCACTTTCTCTCAAAACCCTTTCAGCTCCACCTTTCCTTCTGAGTTTTGCTATTTCTCTTTGCCTTTCAATATTTAAAATACTATGTTTTGCATTTATCATTATTGTGCTCCTCCTGTTCTCGCTCTTGTGTTTCTCAGCCTTTGCTGAGTCTCACCCTTTCATTTCTGAGTTTTCCTACTTCGAAAAGTACAAGTACTTTTCTCTCAGGTAGTGTTTTCTTACTTTTTGCTCTCACACTGAAATCTTCAGATTACACTTTTTATCTGTCTTGTGATCACGTCTTCCTGGCATGTTTTCATCTGTAGGGATATCCTTATTTTTTTTATTCTCTTTTTTAAAATAATTTTTTAAAAATACATTTGGGGGGCGCCTGGGTGGCTTAGTCGGTTAAGCGTCCGACTTTCGCTTAGGTCATGATCTCGCGGTTCGTGGGTTCGAGCCCCGCGTCGGGCTCTGTGCTGACTGCCAGCTCAGAGCCTGGAGCCCGTTTCAGTCTGTGACTCCCTCTCTCTCTGACCCTCCCCTGCTCACGCTGTCTCTCTCTCTCTCCTAGAAATAAATAAAACATTAAAAAAAATTAAAAAGAAAAATAAAATAATTTTTTAAAAATGCATTTGGGGGGGCGCCTGGGTGGCTCAGTCGGTTGAGTGTCCAAGTCTTGATTTTGGCTCAGGTCATGATCCCCGGATCGTGGGGTCGAGCCCGGTGTCGAGCTCTGCGCTAAGGGTGGAGCCTGCTTCTGCTTCTTTCTTTGTCTCTGCCCCTCCCCCACTCACTCGTACTCTTTCTCTCTCTAAAATAAGTAATAATAATAATAATATTTGAACACTACGGTGGCCAAATCAAATTTTCCCCATTCCTGGGCATAAAGTGCCCCCTCCTGATGCCTTCAGACACACGCCGCCCTCCCTCTCGCCCGCCACCCCCGTGTCCCCCTAGTTGGTGTGTGATTCTGCTCACCCTTAGATAGGCTAACCAGCCACTTTCTCAAGGAGGCGGGAAGTGGTGTCCATCCCTGAATATATTCGGTCCCTCTACTTTATGTATTAGACCAGCAGAAATTCATTTTCTCACAGTTCTGGACACTGGAAGGCCAAGGTCAAGGTGCCAGCAGGGTTGGGTTCTTCTCCGTCCTTGGCTCACAGATGACGACGGTCCTCTTGGCACGTCCTCCCGTGGCTGTCCCTTGGTGCCTGTGGCCCGGCGCCTTCCTCTTCTCATAAAGACACCTGTCCCTGGGTTAGGGCGCAACCTGATGACCTCATTTGAATTTGATCACCTCTCTAAAGTCCCGGTCTCCAAATATACTCACATCTAAGGCCCTAGAGGCGGGGCTTCCGCATATGAATTTGGGGGCACCCGATTCGGCGCCGAACAGCACGTTCCCCATAGCCCAGCACTTCTCTCACGGGAGCACTGCCCGCTACGGAAAGTCCCATTTCGTGGCTGTCTCCCCAAAGACTGTAACCCCTGAGGGCAGAGGCACCGGGTCATGCCAAAGCATCACTGGCCCTTGGGCCTTGCCGTGTGGGGTGCACACTGGGTGCTCGATCAGTACGAACCGGGTGGATCCATGAATCGAGGCTTCGTACGGTACCTCTCACTGCTGTAACAAATGACCATAAACTCCGCGGCTAAAACAACCCGGATTTATTCTCCCACAGTTCTGGATGGAGGTCGGAAGTTTCAGGGCTGCGTTCCTTCTAGAGGCTCTAGGAGAGAATCTGTGTCCTTGGTTTTTCTGGCTTCTAGAGGCCACGTGCATTTGTTGGCTCCTGCACCGCCCCGCACCCCCTTCCCAGCCAGCAGTGTAGCGGCTACAGCCGTGTGGCTGGCTTCTGCTTCTGTGGGCACATCGCCCTCTCTGACTCCGACCCTTCCACCTCCCTCTTAATATAAGGACCTTTGTGATGACATTGCCCCCCCCACCCCCCATAAGCCTGGGTCATCTTCCAGCTCCGGAGCATTAACCTAATCACAGCCACCCAGCTCCTTTTGCCATGTGAGATGACACATGGAATTAGAGTGTTAATATCTTTGGGGAGGGGCCATTATTCAGCTGAGCCCAGAAGTGCTCATCTTTGAAGGGCCCCGTTCTCTTGTCACGTGTGTGGTGATGTGCAGTGCAAATTTTGCTTGGAAACAAGTGATCAGTCTGCTTTGGCGCTGGAACAAGATTTGCAGGCCCCTAGCAAAGTGCAAAGGCAGAGGGTGTCCCTCCTGTGACATCTGGAAACGTCTTGCCCGGGGCGTGCAGCTGGAGGCACGGAGTCTTCTGGAATCCGTGGTTTCCGCCCTCCCCACGAACAGACACTCTGGCCAGATTGCTTCTCCTACCCGGCGATTACAGGCGGAATCCCCTGGGTAATAAACACAAATTGTTTTATTGCAATGGAAGCAGTTTAAAAGAAATGTAGCACATAATAGAACTGACGATGACAGAATTATTCTGTATCTGCACTAAAACGGTGTAGCACATAATAGAACTGACGATGACAGAATTATTCTGTATCTGCACTAAAACGGTGTAGCCGCTAGCTGCACGTAGCTCTCGAGCCCTTGACATGTGGCCAGTGTGACGGAGGAACTGACTTCTAGGTTTTATTAATTTCAGTTAATTTAGCTGTAAATAGCCCCCTGTGGCCAGCGGCTACCATGCCGAAACAGAACAGTTTGACCAAAATCCTAGATCTGGTCTAAAGCGCTTGGATGAGTAACAACTTGCCTCAAAGATCAGGTCCTGAGTGAGAAGAGGTGCCCCTTCCCCAGTGTACTTGTATTGCCTGCATATGGACAGGGCAGATACTCTGTCATTTTCCAAGGTCATGGCCAGTACACTGGCAGTCAGCCACGGCTGGAGAGCTCATGCTCGGTAATCTACAAACACCACCAACCAAGCCTCCCCCCCATCTCTGCCCTTAGAGAGCTGTGCTGTTCAACCTCAGCCAGCACAGTGCAAGGGGACGGTCAGGCTGAGCTGGTTTAGTGCAATCTGAGCTTCCTGGCACCCACAGAGAAAAGGGACACGCTGCAGGTTTTTATTGTCGGAGAGGAAAACAGGATGGTGGCTTCTCAAGAGGAGGATTCTCTCGGCCCTCAGCGCTGCGCGGGCTCCTCTCCAGCTTCCTACAGTGACAGCTTCCTGGACTACAGCTCTACTGCAAAGTTGGGAAGGCTTTCAAAGCTGCTGCTTGTCACATCATTCAAGGCTGTCCCTTTCGATAGATGTGGGGGTGATCTGTTCCACATTCACAGCTTTCAGATGTCCTTCGTGATCCAGGAGCTCAGCCCAGAATGCCTGGGCAAGGCTGGATTGTGTATAGTCTACACCAGTCATGCTTCCCCCTCATCTTTAGGATGTTGGCCACGTGCATCGCACCGCGCTATGTGTGGGGGATGCATTCATTTATTCATTCATCTGGAGAGTCCGTTCAGATCCACGGGAGCTCAGGACCTAAAGGTGGATGAAACGGGGTCAGGGGTGGGTGTTATCAGACCCACCGCTGACAGAGCAGTTTGCCGGTTACTCAGGGCTGGAATTTGGAGGAGGTGAGGGAAGGACTTGCCTTGGGTGCAACCTGTAAGTGGGCGCCAAAAAATCGGTGACCAACATAATATTGATAAAAATCGCAATCAACGCAACGTTTCACAAAGGGCGGAATCTCACATTTGAAAATAAAAACAGGCTGCTGTGTGCTTGACGACGCTGCATTCTTGCTCAAGGGGAACAGTCGTTTCTGAGCAGCCAGGGCTTATGCAGGCTGGGTTTAAGGGGATCGACGATGGCTTGTAAAGAAATTGGGCCGTGGGGGGTTTGGGAGTGTGCATGTTTGATTCTACAGTCGCTATGAGCTCTTTCCACTTGGCTCAAAATGTGGGAGGATATTTTGGCAAGCGTAGACACGGGTAGGCATTTCTCTTGGTCTTTCCAGATCCTTCACGCAAGTCCGACGGCGCCTTCAGGTGGTGGCTATTTAGTACCACCTGCCGCTGCCGCCCACTTTACAGAAGGGAAAATCAAGGCTTGCAGAGGCGTGGCAAAATAGTACCGATACTAATACTGTGAGATGGTCATATAATACCTCAAGATGGTGTATGCCGAGAGGTGCTACTCTCTGAGAATATCGGAGACGATTTTGTGCCGGGAGCCGCACCGGCCTCTCTGGATGGCGGTCACAGCAAGGAAATGGCAGTGTTTGCAGCTCCTGCCATGAGAAACGAAACCTGGTATCTCCTTCTGCTACTACTGGCTCATGTTGGAAATGAGGCTGCTGGTATTGACCAGGCCTCACAATATTCCATATCAGACCCATATTCTGAATACAGATACCGCATAAGGAAAAGCACATTCCTGGCTTTACAAAAGAGATTTTGGATGAAAGCTCTGTGGGTGATTGTCAAAAGGCTCTTCCTATGGGCCTTGCAGTTCCAAGACTTAGATAAAGAAAGGGGTTAAGAACATAAGAGTTACAATTGAGCCTGGCCCCGACACAAAGAGCCCAAGTTAAAGTTAAGGTACAGATAAGGGCAGAACATAAATTACTACATGTATCTTTGCTAATTGGTGAAGCATAGCAGTCCCTTCCTCAAGGCCTACATTCCACAAACCGCCTCCCTTACACTGGCAGCTGGGACGAGGATGGATAAGAGGAGCTAAAACATAAACCCAGGTGCAAAGACTGACACATTCAGGGCCCCCATGGTGCCTGCACATTCAGCATCAAGGAAAAGGCTCGCTCAAGCAACTTAGGAACAAGCCTAATACACATTCTTCCTCTTGTGATTAAAAATTGTCTAGGGGCCTACCCGTGCAAAATAAGATAAGTTCGTTAGTATCTTAATCTGGGGGACTGACGTCAAGAATATGGGGAGGTTCTGCAAGAATACTTTTGTAAAGCCTGTTCTGTACACCTTCCGCTGATTAAAGCATCTTGTTACAAATAACTAGCCCCTGTAAAAATTCTGTCTTCTGATGTCATGTTATTGTTGAGCCCTAAAATAAAGACACCAAAACCGACAGGACGGAGGTGCCTGCCTGGTGATCAGAAAGAATCTCGGGGCTCTCTCACTCTCTCGCCGACACCGTCCATCCTTCGGGGACCCCTGGGCCTGCCGGAGCCGGCCTCCGACAATTTTGCTTCTGGTGAAACACTGTATCCCAGAGACAGTGCTTTCAAAGAGCTTTCAAGGACAGGTCCATCCGGCTCTCTTCTCTTCCTTCGGGAGCTCGAGGGGAATGTGAGCAGATGCTTTTGCTCCATAGACGGTCTCAGGGAGCTAGCGGGGGGCCGGGCCTGACCACAGGGCACGCCGGCCAGGGGGGCGGGAGACGGACGCCAGGGCTGTCCGGGAAATGGGGACATAGCATACCTGCCTTCCCCCTGTCGGCAGGCTGCTGGGAGAATCAGAGGACGTAGCTGCCGATGAGTGTGCCCAGGACTGAACATCTGTGGCTTTAACCTAAGGGGGCTTTTTACTGTGTAATTAATGCACTTCCTTGTCTATGAAAACTTCCCTTCCACCTCTGTGTCCCCGCCACCAGGTGCTCCTCCTGGGACAGAACCGCCCCTCGCAGTTTCCTCCGCATCCATTCCCTTCCCAAATAGCGTGTGAACGCACACAGGCGATTTGTACTTCCCACCTGCCGGGGGGACTCCCACATTGGAGGGGTTCTAAATGAAGCAGATTTTCCAGCACGCTGTGTATACTACGGTGAACTCTTACAAGGGGCTGGAAAACGGATGCCATTTTTGGCATCAAATGATACCTTCTGAGTAATTCTAAACGAGGGTTTCTCCAGCTCTGCACTCCCTGCCTCCAGCCACTAGATGTCAGCGGCGTCCCCTCGCAGAGCTGTCGCAGCCAAACGCGGCCCAGCAGCCGATCAAGAGGACAGATGTCACGGCTTCAAAGGGAAACAAAGCAGGAATCTGTGAAGCAAATGGAAGGCACCTGTAAGGAGACATTAAAGCTGCAAGTCTGAAGAATCTGCATGAAGGCCGGTAACGGCTCCCTTTCTGTCTCCACGCGGGGCAGTATAAGAAGGGAATTTGCAAGCAAGAGAAATTGAGACTGACCTACAGACCAGTAAACGTTAACACCAGTTTGGGGCTGGCATCTGCTTTCCTAAAGATTTTTATGAGCAGAATAATCTAGGACGACCAGGAACTGTTCTCTTGGGGTTTTGCAGTTAAGATCTGAGAGTCTTCAGGTAATAAAATTGGCATCGAAAAGCAGGCAAAAATGTTCATTCCATGATCGTGTCTACCACGGTGCTTTTAAGAACACAGGGAAGTGGGGCGCCTGGGTGGCTTAGTCGGTTAGGTGTCCGACTTTCGCTTAGGTCATGATCTCGCGGTTCGTGGGTTCAAGCCCCGCGTCGGGTTCTGTGCTGACTGCCAGCTCAGAGCCTGGAGCCTGTTTCAGTCTGTGACTCCCTCTCTCTCTCTCTTTCCTAAAAAAACAAAAAACAAAAAACATAAAAAAAAAAGAACACAGGGAAGAACCGTTTCTTGTTACAAAAATAATACGCATTAATTGTAAAAAAAAAAAAGTAGAAAATGTAACTAAGCTAAAAAGAAGAAAAACGTAAAACACCTCTAATCCCACTAACCAGTGAAATACCACAGTTGATACCTCAGGAATTTGCTACCTACTTGTTTTCTGTGTCCAGATACAAAGGTATCCATGTAGATAAAAATATATTACATTGTAGGGGCAGAAAACTTCTGGGTTCTTTGGCTAGTCTAATAATTAAACGGACATATGACCGATTAGCAGGAGAAAAGCAAATTTAATGCATACATACGGGAGCGCATAGGAATAGGAGGCCAAGAAGTGACCCAAGCAAGCAGCTTGCATACCTTTGAGACAAAGAAGCCACAAATCTGCGAGGAACGGACACAGGTCCGGGCTTGGGGTAGCAAATTCCTGAGAAGTAACAGGTTTGTTTCCACAGCCCTCTGGCCTTGGACTCCCCCGTGCCTGGCAGTGAGGACGCCTCCCTTCCTCCGGGTAGGGGACGGGCGCCTTCAGGGACGGGGCGGGGGAGGAGGCCGATGTATGTCCTGCTCCAGGGCACCCAGCAGGTCAGAGTGTCCTTGGCACGGGCTGTTTCTTATGCAGCTTTAACGTGCCAGAGCGGCGTACCTGGGGGGCAGCCTGCCCCGAACCCCGTCGTGAGCAGCGGTGAAGTCGAGCCGCGCCTGCCGGACTCGAAGCAGAAACACGCGCCGAGCGGGTGCGCCGCCCGGTGCCCAGCGCAGAGGGGACGCTCGCTCCGGACTTTCCTGTCCTCCGCCATCTCTCAGGCGCACTGACCCGTCCTTAAACACAAAGGAGCGACCCACCGTCCCTCGTCTCGTCCGTGGGCATCGCCGATTCTCGCCTCGGAGGGCCCCGGCCCGGGCCGACATGGGCCCCGGCTCCGTCCGGGCCGTTTCGCGCCTGGGCTGGGCTGACCTGGCACCGTTTCGAGGCAGCGGGCTTCATAGATACGCACGGCCTTGAGACCCAAGAGAAGTGGGAGAAAGAATCTCCCTGCAGACAAAACTTCACCAGCTGCTAGAATCTTCCAGTGCCAGAAATGGAAGGGATCCCAGAGATTTCTGGTCTGAAAGTCTCATAAAATAGGAGACTGGGTGGGGCGAGGAGGAAGGTTCGGGATCACACGGGGGGAAAGCTGGTGAGACAGAATTCTTGAAACACCAGGTCTGCCCACCCCCTCGCATTCCTGTCCTTCAAATCCAGACTGGGGACCTCTTGAATCTCCATCATTCTATGACCTGAGAACTTTCCCAAGCATTATGGCTGCCTCTGAAAGACCTCCTTCCCTCGTTTTAATCTTTTATATATTTATAAAATATTTATAAGCCTTTTTATATATTTGGCTTTTCCAAAACTCTGCTGAAATCCTGGAGAAGAATCCTGTAGGAGGAAGGCCACCGTTGCTGCCTTTACCAGAAGAATTTGCTCAGTTAAGGGTCCCATTTTATAATCTGCTTCACATGGCAGAGGTCTAAAATCAGAGTAACTCTGGGAAAGCTCTGTCTTTTGTTGAGCTGTTTTTGCCTCACCTTTTGGACTCACAACATGTCATCCTTCTGTGCCCAAAGCCAGCATTGGGCCATTAAAAAAACGGGGGGTGGGGGGCTCTAAGATTGGACAGCATTTCAAATTTCCGTAATGGGGGTCATTATACACTTTTAAGACTTGACTAGTCCCACAGCCTCCTGGTTGGCTGTTTAAAAACACCAAGAGTTGGCAGAGTTTAGGTGAATTGCTCACATTTGGGGTTTTTATGTATAATTTTTAGACATAGGAAAGACAAAATAAGGTGCCAACCCCCTTTCCTAAAAGGCCCCATCTGCTGCAAGGAAAAATATTGTTATCATGTGTGAAAATTCAACTACATGGTTAAGGGGAAAATCAGAGCCTAATCTAAAAGTAAAAAAGATCACATGTTTCCTTAAATTCCATCTCTTATTCCATCCAGTTCATTCCGGTATAAGATACACAGAGCAGGCTTCAGCTCTCTGCAACTGTGGCCCCAAATATAGCATTTGTTTTTAATCACGGAAGACTTGATTTTCATTCATTTAAAGCCGAGGGTAACCACGAACTTATGTGGGAGTTCAGAATGAGGCTAGAGATACCCAGGCCCGCCGCCCTGGAGAAGCTGATTGGTCTGTGCCTTGGGCTCACGGTGAATTGCTTTACCCCTGGTTGACCGCTGACCAGCTCTGGGAGGTCGCCAGAGCCAGCTAATGTGGGGGGTCGGGGGGTGCTTCGCTGTGACATCTTGGAGGCCTCTGCCCACCTGATGTTTCCCCCACGCTAAAAGGTCTCTGCCTCTCCACTGGATTTACTCTTTTGAGCCTCCCTCTGAGGAGGTGGGACGATTACTTACAGCCAGCAGGATTTGAAAGGACAGTGACTTACAAATCACCAAATTAAGAGATTTGTCAGGATTGGCAAATACAGTCTGCATTGAAGGTCATCTTCAAAATATAATTCATGTTAAAGAGCTGTGTTCCTTCTCGATAAAATGCCAAGAGTCTGGGGCGCCTGGGTGGCTTAGTTGGTTAAGCGTCCGACTTTCACTTAGGTCATGATCTCGCGGTTCGTGGGTTGAGCCCCGCGTCGGGCTCCTATGCTGACTATAGCTCAGAGCCTGAAGCCTTTCAGAAGTCTGTGTCTCCCTCTCTCTGACCCTCCCCTGCTCACGCTGTCTCTCTCTCTCTCTCTCTCCTAGAAATAAATAAAAATATTAAAAAAAAAAAATGCCAAGAGTCTAGGGAGATGTTCTGGGCAGGCTCTTGTCTTAGGAAAAAGAAACAAATCTAGCATGAGGTGGTATCACCATTTATCCAGTGGTTCAAAGCAGGAAGTTCATCTCCATCCATCTGCATCCAGTGAGTCCAGAGGGCTGTTGGCTCAACAACTTTTCTTTTTTACTGCGTTTATTAATTACTGAGAAAACTCAAAAGAACATTTATGGTATGCATGTTTCTCACTGAAAGAATTCCAGAAAATGAACATTACTATGATTTTGTCCCCTACATGCCCCGTCCCGAACCCACTCCTTTTCCTGAAGCTTCTCACCCTTAGCATTACTGATATTTAGGACCAGATCATTCTTTCCTGTAGGAGGCTGTGCTGTGCATTGTAGAATGCTCATCAGCATTTCTGGCTTTTCTACCCACTAGAATGCCAATAGCACCTCCCCAGACGTGAAAACTAAAAATGTCTCCTGGTCTCTCTCGGTTGAGAACCGCTGCTCTGAAGGTAAATCATATCCTCAATTTTGTGTCGTTTCTTGCTGAAAGGTTTTAATCACCTATATTTGTATAAATGTTATTTAGTTTTGTTAAGCATTTTTTAAAAGTGTATTTATTGATTTTGAGACAGAGAACGAGAGAGAGAGGCAGAGGGAAGGAGAGAATCCCAAGCAGGCTATCAGCAAACCGGTTCGTGGGCAAACTGCGAGATGGTGACCTAAGCCGAAATCAAGAGTCAGACACCTAACCGAGTGGGCCGCCCAGGCAACCTTAGTTTTCCTAAATATGAAATATTTTTAATGGTTCTTAGATAGTGTAACATTGTGTATCAACTTTATTTCAATAAAAAATTCTTATAAATCTAATTGCTAAGAATAATATATATAAAAACCATTAAGGACAAAAGTGTGCATCGAATCTATTGATCAAATGGTAGACAACCGATATCTTTATAATCTCGAGCATTGTGGTTTTAAAGTATGTCCAAAAACTCTTTGGCATTCCCTTCAAAAGATAGGAATGAATTCTCCTCTTCTTGAGTGTGGGCTTGACTTAGTGACTTGTTTCCAATAAAGAGAAAAAAGCAGAAGTGACAGTGTGTGACTTCAGAGAGTCTCTCCTTTAGATCTCTGACTCCGGGGGAGGCCAGCTGTCAGGTTGCCATAATAAAAGACCCATGTGGTGAGGAACCGAGGCCCCCAGCCAACAGCCATGTGAGTGAACTTGGATGTGGATCATTCTCCAGCTCGTCAAGCTCTCAGATCACAGCATCGCCAGCTGACTTCCTGATTGTGACCTCACGAAGCCCCCCCAGCCAGAACCACCCAGCTAAGCTCCTCCTGAAGACCTGACCTACAGGAACTGTGAGATAGAGCGTTTGTCGTTTGGCTCCACGAAGTACGGCATAATCTGTTATGCAGTGAGAGATAACTCATACATGTGTTCGTTTCTATGAATATGGTATGACTCTCCATTGTTAGTAATCTTTAATGTTTCTTTATTTTTGAGAGAGACAGACAGACAGACAGAGTGCAGAGCGGGGAAAGGGCAGAGAGAGGGAGACACATAATCCGAGGAAGGCTCCAGGCTCTGAGCTGTCAGCACAGAGCCCAACGCGGGGCTCGAACCCACAGACTGTGAGATCATGACCTGAGCCGAAGTTGGACACTCAACCAACTGAGCCACCCTGGCACCCCCATTTTTAGCAATCTTTAATGACATTCAATAAATCTTGGTCATTATTTCCAGTCAACTCGGTGGAAATTATTCCTAAATACTTTAATTCCTAAATTTTTTGATGCTGTTGTATTTTCTTTTCTTTTTCTGATTGTTACTGGTGAAATGAAACAGTTGATTTTGGGTGTTTATTTTGTATTCAGCCATTCCAAACATTTATCCACAGAGATCTGGGGTTTTCTACATAGATAGTCATATTATCTGTGCATAATGAGAGTCTTTTTTCTCCCTTTCAATTCCTATGATAATTTCGCTGGCTAGTATCTCTAATACAATAATGAATAGAACTTTCCTATTAGCAAGAAATGTTCTTACACATGATTTTAAAAGAAATGCATTTAACATGTCCTTATTGTAAGCTCTTTATAAATATTCTTTACAGAACATTACAGGAACTTTGTTCTATTCTTTGTTTATCAAGATTTTTTATTATGAATATTGAACTGTATTAAAAAGGCTTTTATGCATCTATTGACATGGTTATATAATATCTCTCCTTCATCCTCTTAATTAATAACATGAATTGATTTTTCCCCTATTAAAAAACCTTACATTCCAAAACGAAACATTCATTTCCTTTTTTTTTTTTTTTTTTTTGAGTCATTCATTTCTAAACCAATTGGGTCTCAATTTGGGAAGCAGAAATGAGGGTTTAAGACCTAACACCCTCTCCCCAAAAAAGTAGTTAACCCATCCAATATGATTGCAACTTTTAGCAAGCAAAGACGTATAAATGAGTTGGGCTTTTCCACGTACTCATAAAACGAGTGTATTTATCACAGACAACCTTGATCTACTTTAAAGAGGAATTTGCTTCAACTGTAACATGGACAGAGTAAAAAGATCAGTGGTTCCCGAGGGGCTGGTGGGATAATAGTTGGAGCTCAGGAGAGCTTCAGGGCCGCGAAACTAGCCTGTATGTTATTATAAAGGTGGATACGTGTCATTATATATTTGTCAGAATCATAGCATGCACAACACCAAGCGTGAAACTTAATGTAACCTATGGACTTTGGGTGATAATGACGTGTCAATGTAGATTCATCATTTATAACAAATGCACTACTATGTTGGGGGATGTTGACGGCTGTGCATGTGGGGAAGCAGGGAGATATGGGAAATCTCCGTACTTCCCGCCCAATTTTGCTGGGAATCTAAAACTGCTCTAAAAACTTAAACCTATTTTTTTCAAGAGTGGGGAGGGGTGATTCCTGTTTCACTTCCTCCGGAAGTGCATACCGGAGGAATTAATGCGCCCTTGCTTTATCCCTAGATTCGACACATACTGAAACATGCTTGAAGCGTGCTTTTATACTTTTTTTTTTTATTTTGCGAAGGACAGAATGGGGTAGCAGGAAAGAGGAAGGAAAGAGAGAGAGGTAAACCATTTTGAATATTGCATTTCTAATTCACAGCGTTAACACTGCATTATAATTACTGGGAAATATTTATGATTGCAAAAGCCTAGTATGGGTGGATTTGTTTTGATTCGATTTGTATGGCTTTGTTTTTCAAGAAAACAGAGGCAATTATTTATAACAACCCGCTCAATGCCACAGATGAGTTCATATTGCCAGATCTTGTGAGGCAGTGTGCTGCAAATTATACGTTGGGATCGCAGTCATAATGGAAGTCTTTTGGATGTATCTCTTTGTTGCTTTTTCTCTATCTGAACCTACAATTTACCAGTGTACATTCGTTTTCTGAGTGGATAGTACATGTAAGGCACCATGTGGAATGCTGTGTTCAGCCCTTCTGGAATAAACTAGAAGACCTCCTCTGAGGTTTAACAAGCTATGCTGCTAACAATGGCAGATGATGCTTTTTGTAGAGCTATTACTTATGAAAACAAGAAGAATATAGCTCTCTTGTGAGGCAATAAATAGGATTTTTCTCTCCTAAAGGAAAAATACGAAAGAACTATTTTTAAAGACATATCGGCTCAAAGGAGAATGAATTGCTCTTTTTTCTTTTTTAAGCAACGCAGGTAGATTGGAATTGCCTTCTTGCTGGTTTCGGATTGGGACCATGATTTTGATACCCTATTGTGATATTTACTGCTTTAGGATTCAGGGGGTTTCATGAGGTATCACAATGGTAGTTGTCTCCTTCCCAGCTGAGTCCAAAAAGCTTTCGGTTAAAAAAAACAACAACAAAAACAAACAAACAGACAACCCAAAACCCCCAAACAGAAACCTTGTTTGTCCAGTTTGAAAATTAGTCAGAATGCTTTCATGGGACAACTGTAAAGTGCTGTCCTTGGGCCGTGTAAATGTCCTGGGGCTACTTCTGTGCCGCTACCATGAAGTAGCAAAAGCCTTGTGGCCTCATAGAGTTTTCCAGGGAGTGTTTAGTGTCTGGGTCCATTGAGGCTTCCCTTCACACGATTAGGTAACTATTATATTGAGTCTCAAGAAAGGACAGAAACTAAGTATGGTAAATTTCAGATGGTTTCATGCTTTTCTAGTACATTTGCTTGAGTGTGAAGAACCTAACCAACGAACAACATAAAACGGTTGGTAAATTTTCACTGGACCTCGGTTGCCGTATCTGAGTATTCGGTATAATAAAGACTTCTTTGAGAGGCAGAATTAAATAAAATAGCATATATGAAGCCGCATAAAACGAGTGTAGTGTTGGCCTTACAACAGATGTTTTAAAAATGTTAATTTTTGAAAGAATAAAATACCCACACGAAATACCTACTGTCACTCCCTTTGCCCGTGGGAGAAGAACCATGGGAGAATCCGGCCAGTCTTGGATTTTTACCTGTAACACCACTTTATCCAGCTAGTTTATGTCAAGATTTCTCAAAGCAATAAGGTATGTGTTGCGTTTATGGGAGCCTTTCCCACAGCCTTTCCCGCCCAACACCAGGGCGCCTGGGTGGCTTAGTTGGTTGAGCGTCCGACTTTCGCTTAGGTCATGATTTCGCGGTTCGTGGGTTCGAGCCCCGCATCGGGCTCTGTGCTGACTGCCAGCTCGGAGCCTGGAGCCTGTTTCAGTCTGTGACTCCCTCTCTCTCTGACCCTCCCCTGCTCACGCTGTCTCTCTCTCTCTCTCCTAGAAATAAATAAAACATTTTAAAAAATTAAGAAAAAGAGAGAGAGAGAACCCGACACCGTCACAGTTACGAAGCAGACAGCTGGCTCATGTACCTAAGTGGAAGGTGCATGGATGCATCACTCTTCAGGCACACAGTCTCAGGTGTGGTCAGTTTTTGCCTCCCCCTCTCTCAGCTCTGATGAGTTTTGATAGCCCCTGTTAAAGAAAAGAATTATTCTGACACATGTTGAAGTATCAGAATGCAATGGGGTCAACACTGTTGTAATAAGGGAGAAAGGTTGGGCTCAACTCCAAATACAACGACAGTGGGGATTGTTAGCCAAAGAGCAGGGTGAGGGGACGGTGGATGGAAAACTAGTCTGAGGAGACATCAAGGGCAGAGGGATTCTGGCTAAAGGCAGGTCAAGACTTAGACATCAGAGTGGGGGATGGGGAACTGGATCAGGTGTAGGGGCAGGGATTCTCCATAAACTGATTTGGCAGGATTCTTGCTAAACCTGAGCTATGCAGGCTCGGCAAGGACAGGGGGGTCATGGAAGAAGGCCAAGGTTGAGACCTAGTCGAGGAGAGGGCTCAAGGGAGCCTAACTACAGTTCTGTCAAAGAGGGAATCTTCGTCACCCTCTAAGTGCCAGTCAAGATTTACACCCTCCTGTGCTAGCAAACCCAAGGGCAAACGTTGATCTTTCCAAAGGTCTCTGTTTAAAAATGCCTCTGATTGGTCTCATCTGGGCCCCATGGTCATCTTTGAACCAATCACCGTGTCTAGTGTAATGTGCCATGACTGGTCAGACTTGGCTTATGTTTCCTCCCCTGTGAGGGACCATACAGAGGAGAGGAGAGGATTCCCAAAGGAACCAGATAAAGGAAGGATGGAGAAAATGTCAGGCACTCAGAATTCAGTGGCCATCTATCTGTTTGTGGCCATCTAGCACACTCATAGTATACATTTTCTAAAAGATGTTAAATGCATAATAACAAATACAAATAATGATCCTAGAAAGTATTCTAGATGCGGTTCACCTATCCAGAATACTTGCTGGGATAGGCTTTGAATTTTTGTATTTCTTTTCCTTACCTCCCAGGACGCCCCCAATAAAAACACAGTTGCTCTGCTTGATCTCCCCAGCCCGCCAACTCTTCCTTCCGCATGTGGTGGAACACGGTCACCTGTCCGCTCTCATGAAAGCCCTGCTGGTCCTCCAAGGCCTCATTAAATGAGAGGACCTTCAACATTAAAAGTAAGTAGTGTGGAAAGAGTCCCTAAGATGACAAAGAAATGGCGATACTCTTTTTTTTTTTAATTTTTTTTTAATGCTTTATTTCTAGGAGAGAGAGAGAGACAGCGTGAGCAGGGGAGGGTCACAGAGAGAGGGAGTCACAGATCGAAACAGGCTCCAGGCTCTGAGCCGGCAGTCAGCACAGAGCCCGACGTGGGGCTCGAACCCACGAACCGCGAGATCATGACCTAAGTGAAAGTTGGACGCTTAACCGACTAAGCCACCCAGGCGCCCCAAAATGGCGATACTCTTAATATATCTACAGATGGTCGTGTAAGTGATCCCTTTAATAAATAACCATTCACTTTGAGGTGAACAAGACAAGAGCTCAGGGATTATACGCTCAGAATGCATTCCTAAGAAATGGAAACCAATAGATTAGTTCATTGAGCAAATTGTATTTGAATTCCAGCTTTAATCGTGAAACTGTGTTGACGCCATCTAGGGTGTACACCACATTACAGTAGATGCACTTCTTACAGAACGCACAGTCTAAGGGCTTGTGAGGTTGTGAATGAGGAGGAGGAAAGAGACATGCACCATACCAGTTAGAAAAGCAACATGGTGGTGGTGGCCATCTGTACTTTTAACCTTGTAGGTCCCCAAGACTGCCTCATTCCTTCCTGAAGTAATAATAAATATTTACATCTGTATTTCACTCAACACTTTATCAAGACCTTCACACCAATTGCATTTGATTTTCATAACAATGCTTCCCGGTAGATATTATTTTCCCCATTTTAATGATGAGAATGCTGAGGTTCAGGGCAGTTCCATGACTAGTAAGTAAAATGTCATGTGTTGGACCACTCATTCAGCTCCAAGTCCAATGCTCTTTCCCTTATTCTACAATGTCAGGGAAGGACCTAGGAGGATATTTTTTCAGCGTGCTTTTGTACAAGATGAACAAGATTCTAAGTTAGTATGTGAAGATTCATTACAAGACTTTGGCCTAATCTCCAGAGAAAGGCAAGTAGGACTCAGATCACATGGCCTCAGTTCTCATGACAACTTGGACTAAGAGCTGGTCTCTGGAAGCAAATAGGAGATGATGTGTGGCCCGTCTTAGCCCACAGTTTCGTCGTATTTTGAATGAAACTAGAGATAACGTGCAAATATGCAGAAGGTCAAACAACGGTGCACTTGAAGGACCATGTAGGCAGGAAGACACTGATGAACAAGCACGCGGGCCTGTTTACGATGACCTTGGAATGTTGATCCAACACCGAAGAGCATTTGCCTTTGAACCAGCACCCCTACTTGACCTCTTTCCCTCCATCTTAAGTCCCTTCCCCTCCTCCCCGGGCAGTCTGTCTGAACAGAAGCCCAACAATTTCTCTCAGAATTGCTCTCCATGGGGGGTCTTCCCTAGGGATTATCAGTTAATTTTCCTGGGGCTTTGAAACCACTCATCCAACAGGCCCTACCCTTCGTCTTCCCTATGTTTTGAGGTCATTTTATCCTCATCCTCGTTATTGATGATCCCTGGGGTTTGAGGTGAATAAAACTGAAGACCACAAACCCAGGCCTGATGCTTAACCAGCAGATCCCCCCCTTTGCCACTGTTCACTGTCACCCAATGGCTGTGACCTTCCAGCTCTTTCTTTCAAATCAGTGTGTTTAATATGGGCCAGTGGTGTGATGTCCCGAGAGAGAGCTTTTCTCAGTAGGTTGAAAAGAGAAAGGCAATCTTTCCCGTCACCATCTGTGAAGAATAACTGAGGAAATGAATTTAGTAACAAATGTACACAACAGGAATGACCATTAAGCCATTTCAGCTACAAGCGCTGAGCCAACTTGAAAAGGAAATAAAACGAGCTAAAACTAAAATAAAGGGAAGACTGATCAACTATGTTTCAGGTACCTAATGTTCAGATGCATCATATTTCCAAAATTCAATGACTTGACTCTCACTCCCATCTGATCTTGCACATGCCTCTAAAAAAATGAAGGAAACTCGAATTTCCCAAATATCTACAAACACATCAGCCAAATGAAAGAACTCAGGAGTGTGTGTGTGTGTGTGTGTGTGTGTGTGTGTGTGTGTTGGGAATGAGGAGTTCCTCACATTCACCACCTCTCTCAAGATTGCAACTAACTAGATTTTTTCACCTTGACCAAGTTACTTACTCTTTCTGATCCTTAACTGCCCCATATGTAAAATCAATGTAGTTATACAGACTTCAGAAAGTTCTGGTAAGCAATAAATGAGATACGTGTGAAAAACATCCAGTCCGGTTCCAAGCAAAATGGGTGACCAATTATGGATAGCTGTCATATTTTTATTGTTGTTATTGAAAGTTCTGCATGTCAATATGCGTGTCAATATTGGGATGCCTGGGTGGCTCAGTGGGTTAGGCATCCAACTTTGGCTCAAATCACGATCTCATGGTTTGTGAGTTCCAGCTCCTCATCGGGCTCACAGCTGTCAGCGCAGAGACCTGTTCAGATCCTCTGTCCCTCTCTCCCTGCCCCTTCCCCCCTCAAAAATAAATATTGTTTAAAAATAGATGCATGTCAATATCTAGCCCCGAGTTCTGCATGTCAATATTCGAATATCTGTATGTCGACGCTTAGATGTCTGCTACCATTCTCCCTTCCAGGCACGTGAACTGAGAAAGATTTCTTAGCTGAAAACCGCAGGTCAACAAATTAGGAAAACATGGTATATAACAACTCTATTTTCTAAACTACATATTACTTGCCTTTCGACTGGAGAATCAAGGCCCAATGACGTTATAACAGCTGTAATAAGTGCTGAATAAGATACATAGTTTGGCATCAAATATATGGAACATTAATACATATATATGGTTTTAGTTGGCAAATATGTTTGCATACCTTGTACATAATATGCTGCTCCTAAGCCAAGTTTGTGTGTGGGAGGCTGAATAATGACCCCAAAGATGCCCACACCCTAACCCCCTGCGCCTCTGGCTATCTTACCCTACATGCCAAAAGGGATTTTGCAGATGCAATGAAGAAGTTAAGGATCTTCGCTCTTACCGTGGGGAGATTTATTCTGGATTATTGAAATGGGCCCAACATAATCTGGGTCCTTGTTGGGGGGGTAGGGGTGGGGAGAGAGGAGGCACAGGGATAGAAGAGGACTTCGGGGGCGAAAGAAGATGCCTCCCCACTGGTTTTGAAGGTGGAGGAAGGAGCCATGAGCCAAGGAATGTGAGCCACCTCTAGAGCTGGAAGGTAAAGGAATAATTTCTCCCACCCAGCCTCCAGATGTAAGATGTGTTGTATGGAGCCACTAAGATTGTGGTATTTGTCACAGCCGCAGTAAGAAACTCATACGCTGCAGAAATGAATGACTCAGCACCTCTCACGAAGAGCCTTGGGTACAGAAAGTATGGCGCCTTGCACCTCTCCTTCTGGACAACGGCAGGAAGTCTCTTACCCATTCATACCTCGATAGCTCGGAAGCCGAGGTGATGTGCTGGGGAGATATCTAGCAAACACCGCCACGGCACCGCTCCCTGTCATTATTTTTACCACACTGTATGCAAATAAAGGTACCTTGAATCAAAGCTCCATGGAAATATGACCTGGAGTTTTTAGATGCCTTTCATCGTCTGCAAAATCTCTCGTGTGCAATTCAGATGAGCCGTTTACCAGCGCAGATCTACTCACAATTTATAAGAAACACAAAGACGATTGGGATCAGCACCCCCGACTGCTCTGGGTCCCCAAGGCAATGTGGAAATGCGAACCAACCAACCAAACAAACAAAAACCAGCTTCTCTCTTTCTCATGAAATTTTTTTTTGAACCTCAAATATTAAAAGCCATCCATTCCCTGTAGCTCCCAGGCACTCAGTGTTTTCCTCTGCTTGGGCTGTTTTTCCAGAACTTCTACCCACTTTTCTTTCCCTATAGCGGTGTCTCTTCCCTCCCATTTCCCCTTCGTACCGGGAGTTATTTGACCAAAAAATAATCTGGCAAATTAGGAGTCTAGAAGAAATCTTGCCTGGTGTTACAGATCACACACCTTGCTGATCTCTTTGGGGGTAAATGTGAGCCCAAAAGAAAATTTCGCAGGCTTTTCTGCAGGCTTCTCTGAAACATTTTGTGGCATTAAAAGGAAACTTATGGAGTCCAGGCCCTCGTGTGGGATCTTTGATCTAGGACTGTTCCAGAAAGTACATTCCCCATGCATTATGCATCTCCTAATTTGCTGTCCCCTGGTCCATTTCCTCAAATCTTCAATCAGTATAAACTTTCCCTAACTTGGCTGATGTTGTCTCATGTCAGCTCCCTCCCTGCCTCCTTTCCTTCCTTTCTATCTTTTCCTTTCTTGCTTTCTTCTTTCTTTCTTTTTCTCTTTCTTTCCTCTCCTCTCCCCTTTTCTCCTCCCCTCCCCTCCCCTCCTCTCCTCTCCTCTCCTCTCCTTCTGTGTCTTTTTTTTCTTCTTCTTCACTGTATCTCTCTTTCTCCCTCTCTCTCTCTCCCGTCTCTGCTTTCACCCAGGTCATTTAAACCATGTTTTCCTAACCGTCAGATGCAGGGGGGCTTATTACAACACTTTGTGGGAGTGAGTCGATTTTCCAAGGGCACTTAGTCGGGTCACGAGTGCTGGTAGCTTTGCGAAGGCCCTGGGGGATTTTTAAGAGACTCCAGTTGGGATTAGCCATTAGCATCTTAATGCCATCCTGCCTAGGGAGGCAGCAGATGGTGATTCTGAGGGATTTGTACCCCCATTAACTTCAAAGATTAGATTCTAGGTAAGGAAATGCCCATGTGAACAAAAAGGAAATAAATTACTAAATGAGGTGGCATCGAACAGCTAGTCTGGTTCTTTTGCAGTCGTCCATTTGGAAGGTGGCATGTGACAAGTGTACAGGAAAATCAGCGACCCGAGGCGCCAGGCACCCTGGGCGGCAGGAGAGCCTGGGGGTGACCGCCTCGGGCCTGCCTTCTCAGGGCCTGCCCCGAACTCCTGTTTTGACTGAAGGAGTTAGTTGAGCCCTCGGAACCTTAGTGTCCCCGTCTAGAAAAAAAGGCCAGGTGCTGGTTTGCTGGCCCCACAGCCTTGCTCCGACCATTGGGTGAGAGAGGAGGGCGTGGGGAGTGACTGGCGCCTGCCTGGAGCTCAGCTACTGTTAGTTTCTCACGGGGCGCAGGGGGGTGTCCTAATCCCTGCGGGCGCTGCAGCAAAATGCCACCCGCCTGGGGCGCCTCCGCAACAGACCTCGTTCCTCCCGGTTCTGGGGCTGGGAGTCCAACATGGGGGAGGGTGGGGGACAGTGGCTCCGCGGCTGGGGCTGCCCACGCCCGCCTCTCGCTGTGTCCTTGTGTGCTGGAAGGGCCGGGGGACCAGTCTGGGATCTTTCATTAGCGCACGAGTCTCATCATGAGCACCTCGCCCTCATCACCTAAGCGCCTCCCAAAGCTGCCCCCCAATACCCTCACATGGGGGGGAGGATTTCAACATATGAATTTAGGGGTTGGCGACACAGACATTCAGACTGTATGTAGCAGGGAAGGTAAAAGAAATGACTTTTTAGTGCCCGCCCCCATGCTTATAGGATCTAATGTAATACCCCTAACGGTTCCACCCAGTACGAAATGTTAAGTCAGACCCTCTGGGGAGCCTGAGGCCTGATCCCACTTGATCTGATAGGAGGCACCGGGCTTTCTGGATTGGAGAGCAGACCGGTTATTACTCAGGGCAAAAACGGCCAGAGCGGCATCTTCACACCAGTCCTCGAGCCCCAGCACCCGCCACCCGCCACCCGCCAGGTGACGGAATGAAGGCCAGATGTTACCTGCGCGGGCAGGAGGGATACGGCCTCCTAGGGGAACCCCGAAATTAGGAGCCCTGAGACTTAGAGGACTCACAAATCAAATCGCATCCTTCTGGGGGTGGAGAGAGAGCTCAGCTTCACTACCCCGAATGCGAGCCCGTGGCTCTGCAGTCAGTCCCTAATCTCTCTGGCTTCAGAGAGGCACTACCTCCGACTTCCGAGGCCTTTGCTCAGAAAACCTGGACTGTGCAGAAACGTGGATACAGCCATGGACGTCCGTCTCCTGATCGGTGTCGTCCACTCCTGCAAATATGTTACATGTCCTCCTCAGGGTCAGACACAGGAGAGGCTGAGGCCCCGTCATTGTACCAACTCTGCGTCTTTAATCTGTCCCCACGACCAATAAATAGTAGTATTTGTAGTATGTCTAAGAGCCAAGATTTAAGGGGCTTAATTCAGCTGACCCATTTGGGTGTGCTCCGAGAGCAAAATAGGCTGTACAGTAACGAGGTCAGCCCGCGGAGACTTTCCCTGCAACACAAACTTACTACTTCCTTCTCCGGCGCTAAAATGAACCTTTCACCTGCTCCATTTCTTCGGGGGAATTCTGATATAATAATAAAATGAAACCTCCTTTGAGTATTCACGGAACCTTCTCAAGAATGTGTACTTCGCGGGGCGCCTGGGTGGCTTAGTCGGTTAAGCGTCCGACTTTCACTTAGGTCATGATCTCGCGGTTCGTGGGTTCGAGCCCCGCGTCGGGCTCTGTGCTGACTGCCAGCTCAGAGCCTGGAGCCTATTCCAGAGTCTGTGTCTCCCTCTCTCTAACCCTCCCCTGTTCACGTTCTCTCTCTCTCTCCTAGAAATAAATAAAAATATTTAAAAATATATATATATATATATATACTTTAAAAAAAAAAAAGAATGTGTACTTCGCGTGGAACATTGTTAATAAATGATGTAACCCCAAACTTAGAAATCCTAATGTAGGGTTACAGGCAGGTATATACCTTGGTGGAAAGATAGGCCTCACACAACACGCATCTCCAATTGCCGGCTACAAGCACATTCGTGTCCTTTGTTTGATATGAACCAGCAGAAGGCTCAGAGCAGAGGCCCTTCGGATAAGAAACTAAAGACTTCAAGGTTAAATGTGCGTTAGAGGTCAAGGAGAGGTACGTTGCAACATGGATCCAAGTGTTTACAGTTTAAGGATGCTGGACAAAAGTCAGCCCACGAGCATTTCAAACCGGTGATTCTCAGCAGTAATGGGGGAGGGGCAGGTTTTGGGAGGGTCAGATTCACCTGGATGAGGGTTCAGACCGTGACCCCCTTTAGAGATTTTGCTATCTTCCTTGAGTGAAAGCCACACCGAGTTTGGGAGACTTGCTACTGATAGTGTGGTGCCCTAACCCGGGGATTGCTCAGAACGAAAGATCCCTGAAAGCTACAAATGCAATTTTATAGTTAATCAACATACTTTCACATGGTTAATAGAAATAATTCCATGCAACTAATAGAGATATGGTCATAAAATTAATACAGAAATTTGTAGTGCGTCTTATTGTACAGCCAGCTCAGCGGTTCATACAGCCTGCACAAAAGCATTCGTGTGACTATCTTTGCATAAATATTTCTCGTTCTTGGTTTCCTTTCATTCGATCAGGTATACGAGAGCTTCCCTTCTGTTTATCTTTTTACAGTGACAGCTAAAGGTTACATCTCAGAATGCAGAAGTCTGAGTTAAGTGTGGTACTTAAATTCTAATAATAATGAAAAATAACTCATCAGTGAGAACCCTTTTGCAAAAGATCACTCAAGGAGAAAATTGTTCTTGACAGTGTTAAGAGCAGTGCTCCGCTCCACCAACGGGCAATCGTGAAGCTCAGGAGAAAATCAGCATTAGCATCAGATAACATTCTTCCAGATGCCATCAAAATTCTCTCTCATCTTCCCCAAGTACAATACTCTGTTCCTCACCACCTGTTTCATTTGAA